>CM046675.1:334988-374728 GCA_025594165.1 Tamias sibiricus | reverse complement strand
TCCCAAGGTGCCCACGCACACTCACCATGTTTTGGACTCCAGGCGTCCAACGTGTTCCCCACAGATCTTCCAGCCCCTGTGTAGCCCAGTCCTTGGGACTCCTGGCACAGCACGTCCAGAGGATGGAGGGCTCCGGGACAGACCGGATGTGGACGCGGAAGTCCCGCCCAGACTCTGTGCGGATTGAACAGCGCTTCAGACCCCGCCTCCAGGCCGAGCCTAGTGAGCCTGTCCTCTGAGTGACAGTTCATTGCATCCAATCAAGGAAAGCAAACAGGCCAGAGTGACAGGTTCGAGGCTGCTGGTTCCCATCCCCTCCTCCCACAGCCTGGATGCTGAATCCATCAGGTGCTCAGACGCTGGGTCTCCTCATGGCTCCTATTTTGTATTTTGGAACAGCCTCTCAGTAAAGCCCCCATTAATCCTCCAGCCACTGCAGCGTCCCAGGTTGCTGGTGTGGCTGGACTGCACCGCAGCACCTGTGCAGTGACTGTGAACAGAATCCAGAGCCTCGGGATGCAGTCGTGTAAAGCCCAGACCTGAGGACCTTTGCATGTGTCACTGGTCATCAGGTCAACTCAACTTATGAGTTATATATATATCTTATATATTGTTATATATATATTGTTATATCCCCAGCCCCCCCTTTTTTTTTTTTGTATTTTATTCACTGAGTTGCTAAGTGCCTCACCATTGCTATATATTATATACAGGCATGCGCCACCACACCCGGCTATAATCATATATATATCATTATATACATTATTTATGAATGGGTATGATACAATGACAATTATTTTCAATTTTTATTTAAATTTTCTACTCCCTGATTTTATTGGGAACCTGGCAGATATTTGATTTATAAGACATTCCCTGTGGCAGCAATGTCCAACAACCAAAAAAAAAAAAAAAAACAAAAAAAAAATTGTGAGCCACAAATGTAATTTTAAATTTTCTAGTTTTTTTTTTTTTTTTTTTGGGGGGGGGGGTTGTTTTTTTTTTTTTTGGGTTTTTTTTTTTTTTTTTTTTTGGAACCAGGAATTGAACTCAGGGGCACTCGACCACTGGGTCACATCCCCAGCCCATTTATTTATTTTTATTTATTTTATTTTTTTGTATTTTATTTAGAGACAGGGTCTCACTAAGTTGCTAAGTGCCTCACCATTGCTGAGGCTGGTTTTGAACTCAAGATCCTCCTGCCTCAGCCTCCAGGAGTGCTGGAATTACAGGCGTGCCCCACCGTGCCCGGCTAAATTTTCTAGTATTTTGGTTAAAAAAAAAAAAAAATTGACATGTGAACTCAATTGTAATAACTTAAGCCAACACATCCAGACTACTATAAAATTACATATGTTTGGGCTGAGGTTGTGGCTCAGTTGAAGAGCGTTCCCCTAGCACATGGGAGGCACTGGGTTCGATTCTCAGCACCACATAAAAATAAATAAATAAATAAGTTTGTTGTGTCCATCAAACTTGAAAAATATTTTTTTTAAAAAGTTACATATGTTTATTTGGAACTACATTCGCAAAATACTATTTGAAGCCTCACGCACCTCTGTGTAGATACCACTCACAGTCCAGGTTTGAGAACTATGACCACACTGACCCCAGCAAGGTGAAAGGCCTGAGCCACTCGTTTTTATGCTAGAGGTGATAAAATATGCTGCCTTGACAGTATTCTCCTCAGGGCCAAAAAACAGGAGAGACAGTGCACATTGAGAGAGCTGGCATCTCCAAGCCAGAAGTGTACAAATGTGGACAATGGGGCTGGGGTTGTGGCTCAGCGGTAGAGCGCTCGCCTAGCACGTGCGTGGCCCGGGTTCGATCCTCAGCACCACGTAAACATAAATGCATTGCATTGTGTACAATTAAAGCAAATAAATATTTTTAAAAATGTGGACAATGTTTCCCAAAAGGCACTGGGCACAGATCCATTTCCATTTCAGATGTCATGCTGTAAATAAAAAAGATGGGTGTCCCAGGAGGTGGGGGGGGTGTCCTCAGGTCTGTCTGCAGTCCAGACTGCAGGGCTCAAACCCATTAAAAGAAATCTTAATTTGCAATTTGGCCTAAAGCTTAATGTCAGGGTGGTGATGTCTGTTTTCTTTTGTTGTGGGGTTCTGTAAGAACTTCAACACAAATCAAAGAATATATACGTAGACCAATTTCAGGAGTGGATTTTTTGTCTTTTTTGAAACTGGGAGTGGAACCCAGGGCTTCAGAAATCCAAGGCAAATGCTTTGCCACTGAGCTACACCCCAGCCTCAGTACACATATTCCTGTCTAATTCAATACCACCTATCGAGAGATCCAACTTTAAACATAAACTAGAGAAATTAAATCACTACCTATAAAGTATCTAAAGTTTTCCAGATAATTTCTGTACCACATACAGTTGAATCTTGAGACCTTGGCCATGGTGGGTGTATTTTTTTCTATCACTGGTAACAAGTCACTCTAAAATTGACTTGCTCACATGTGGATTGTTCATCAATTTAGTATGGATTCAGCTGGGATCTCTGCTGCTTGTGATTAGCTGATGCATGATAACTCTACTGAACTTGAGAGGGTAATCTGGCTCAAAAAAAAAAAAAAAAAAACAAGCCAAAAAAAAAAATAACATAATCCAATAATTTCATGTGGGCTTGCTGTCATAGATGTGACAGTGTTGTGAAAGCAAAAGCCTTCAAACCCTTTTCAGATTAGGAACTGGACTAGTACTCTTTCAAAGTCACAGCTTTACATGAGTCATTCAAAATAAGAAGAACCCAGAGGCAAAGTCTGGGGAACATATTCTACATTTTGACCAGAGCAGAAAGGGAAAGCACATTGTCAATTTTCTGTATACAGATCAGGCTGAAGAATTGCTGTCATTTTGGCACTCACTATCACTCTGCCCTTTCCAGTAGATGAGGTTGATATGGCTGTTCAGTGTAAAAAAATATTTTCAAAGCCCCACAACTATTTTGTTTGTTTTGATGGGTGTTTGCATGCACTCCTGTGGTACTGGTAATTTAACTGAGGGAATTATTACACGTGTGTTACATTCCTGGTTTCCCTCCTCACCCCCCCCCTTTTTTTTTAAATTTTGAGACAGGGTCTTACTAAGTGCTGAGGCATACTTCAAAATTGCAATTCTCCTATCTCCCAAGGCACTGTGATTACAGGTATATACCACGACACAGTGAACCCCACAACTATTAAGGAACTAGAATAAATTTTGGATTGACTATGCCTTGACCCCAAAGCCAAAATCTACCTCCACTAGAACAAGTGACTCATCATTTTTTTTTTTTTTTTCTTATTCTTTTAGGTGTTAATAGTGACATGTATTAAAAAAAAAAAAAAAAAAAAAAAAAAAAAAAAAAAAAAAAAAAAACAGAATTAGCCGGGTGTGGTGGCCAATGCCTGTAATCCCAGCACTTGGGAGGTTGAAGCAGGAGGACCATGAGTTCAAAGCCAGCCTCAGCAATGGCAAGGCACTTAGCAACTCAATGAGACCCTGTTTCTAAATAAAATACAAAAAAGGCTGGGGGTGTGGCCCAGTGGTCAAGTGCACCTGAGTTAAATCCCTGATACCAAAAAAAAAAAAAAAAAAAAAAAAAAAGGCAGAATTAGCCAGGAACTGTGACTCATGTCTGTAGTCCCAGCAATCTGGGGAACCAAAGCAGAAGGACTACAAGTTCAAAGCCAGCCTCAAGCTAGGCTCAGTGGTGCATAGCTGTAATCCCAGTGGATACAGAACCTGAGGCAGGAGAATCTTGAGGTCAATGCCAGCCTCAGAAACTTAGCAAGGCCCTAAGCAAATTAGTGAAACACTCTCTCTAAATAAAATAAAAAACAGGGCTGGGGCTGGGGCTCAGTGGTTCAGTGACCCTGAGTCCAATCTCTGATAAGAAAAAAAAAAAAAAAAAAAAAAAAAAAAAAAAAAAAAAAAAAAAGAAAAGAAAAAATATAAAAGAAAAAAACTCAAATCTCAGAATCTTTAGTTGTAGGCCCTAAGCAATTTAGCAAGAACTTTTTTCAAAAAAAAAAATAAATTAAAATGCTGGAAAAATAGCTCAGTTTTTGGTACTAGGTGAAATAACCAGTACCAAAAAAAGAAAGAAGAATGGTTGTTCATCTGGTGCTATTTTACAATGAGAATAATATATTTGAGCAAATGAGCAAATGATTCTGAACCTTATATGAAAGACATGGAATAAACTTAGGAAATGTCTGAGAACTGAATTGAAGAAATCAAGGACACTGGGCAAAAGGGCATGGTGACACAGGAGTGTACTCTCAGCAGCTCAAGAGGCTGAAGTAGGAGGATTGCGAGTTCAAAGCCAGACTCAGCAACTTAACAAGGCCCTAAGGAACTCAGTGAGACCCTGTCTCTAAATAAAATACAAAATACGGCTGGGGATGTAGCTCAGTGGTCGAGTGCCCCTGAGTAAAATATTTGCTATTATTATTGTTGTTAATTATTATTATTTTTCTTCAAAATTAATTTGACCTTATATACAGTGATAAATGTAAATGACCTCTATTCTGGGCTAGATTCTACTATGGGGAGGAAACTCTGTCTAAAATAACTCCACCCCAAGACACTGGATACAATTCACAACAACTCAAAAAAAAAAAAATCTAGGCGTGGTGGTACATCCGTGTAATATCAGTTACTTGAGAAGCCATCGCAGGAGATTTTTGAGACCCTGCCCCCAAATTAAAAATATATATAGTTACAAAAGAGTGGGGATGGGGCTCTGGAGTAGAGAGCCCATAGGTCCAAACCACAGTCTTGCAACAGAAAAGGAGCAGCCAGGAAGAAGCTGTCTGTCTGACCTCATTTCTTCCTTGATTGGATGCCATCTACTGTCACTGGGAAGGTAGGACCTGGTTAAGTGTGGGGCAGATCCTAAAACCCTGTCCAATGGGGCACTTGGGTGAGAACTGTCCAATCCCCATGCAGTCCATGAAGAGGGTTGGGCTCCCAGGTCCTCACCAGTCTTTGTCCCAGAGCCCACCATTCTTAAAATGTGCTGGTGGCTCCCTGTCCTGTTTCAGGAGCAACAGGTTCCATTGGGCACTGGGGCTGGAAAAACCCTAAGGAGGTGGCCAGACCCCTGGAGGTCGGGACATGGTAAGTGTGGCTCTGAAGGAGACTTTTATTATGGGTCACGAATACAATTGAGAGATAGGACACCTCCTCTTTTCATGTTTTTTACTTTTTTTTTTTTTGAAAAAAAATTTTTAATGTGGTGCTGAGGATCGAACCCAGTGCCTCACCTGTGCTAGGCAAGTGCTCTACTACTGAGCCACAACCCCAGCTTTTTATTTTTTTGGGGGGGGTCTTTTTCCATCTTGAAGACTCCTTCAGGTCTTTTTCATGACAATTAACATCATGAGGCTGAGAAATGTCCTTAAGCATGCAGATGGACACATAATGAAATTGGAGGTTGTCTGGTGGGCACTCTGACAGCCTTCTTAGATATCGTCAGTTCTAAGTAGCCCACCTAAACAGGAACTTCTGGCCTCCAGATATTTTGTCCTCAAAGACAGATTAGCACCAGGTTCAGTGGTGCATGCCTGTAATCCCACCAGTTCTGGAGACTGAGACAGGAGGATCATAAATTGGAAGTCAGCCTCAGTAATTTAGCGAGGCCTTAAGCAATTCAGTGAGACCCTGCCTCAAAATAAAATAATAAAGTGCTGGGAGTGTGGTTCAGAGCTTTAGTTCAAGTCCCAGTTAAAAAAAAAAAAAAAATTAGAGCAGGACAGGAATACAGCTAGGTCACGACAGCTGTACAAGATTAGGACAGTAACTAACTACAATTGTTTCAGCAAAAAATATGGCAGGTTGGATTTGACACAGGCCTTTTTTTTCTTCCCCTAGACTTTTTCCCCCAAGTCTCTGGTTGTACACAAAGTATTTTCACACCATTATGTCTTCATACACATACTTGGGTAATGATGTCTAACTCATTCCACTGTCATTCCTACCCCATGTTCCCTCCCTTTCCCTCCCTCTCCTTTCTCCTATGGAAAGTTCCTCCATTCTTCCCTTGCTCCCCCCACTCCCACCGCCATTATGATTCAGCATCCTCATATCAAAGAAAACATTCTGCCTTTGGTTTTGGGGGGATTGGCTAACTTCACTTAGCATTATATTCCCCAACTCCATCCATTTACCTGCAAATGCCATGATTTTATTCTTTTTGATTGCTGAGTAATATTCCGTTGTGTATGTATACCAAACTTTCCCTATCGCTTTATCTACTGAAGGGCATCTAGGTTGGTTCCACAGTTTAGCTATTGTGACTTGTGCTGCTATAAACATGATGTGGCTGTGTCCCCATAGTATGCTGTTTTGACACAGGGTTTTTGCAATGTCCTTTTTTTCTGTTTTGCCCTCAGGTTATTTCACAAAGGTAGTTTTTCCAACCACCTCATGAAGCGAGCAATTGACTACCAATGACAAAACAAAGTGCCAAACCTTTAACAGGAAGGAGAAGACAAAACAGAATACAGGGGAGGGAAGAAAAACAGAATGCAAGTTGAGCACACTGGTGCACGCCTGTCATCCCAGTGGCTCGGGAGTCTGAGGCAGGAGGATCGCAGATTGGAGGCCAGCCTCAGCAAGTTAGTAAGGTCCTAAGCAACTCAGCGAGAACCTGTCTCAAAATAAAATATAAAAAGTGCTGGGCATGTGGCTCAGTGGTTAAGCATCCCTGGTTCAATCCCGGTAAAAAAAAAAAAAAAAAAAAAAGAAGAAAAAAGAAAGATAAAAGAAAAATAATATACATTTTAATATGATATATTAATAATATATAACAATTATATATATTCTATTTTGCATGGATTAAAAAGAGAATGCCCATCTGTCTCCTCCAAGGCACGAGGGCTGCGTGGGGCTGGGCGGGGATGCCGGACTGTCACAGGGTCACCTACTGCCTGGTCTCGGTCCACCATAAATAGAAACATGTGCATCGGTGCGGAATATACATGCAAGCTCCAGGCAAAACCTGGGTTCGACCCTCAGCACCACGTAAAAATAAATAAGTAAAATAAAGGTATTGTGTCCAACTACAACGAAAAACACACACACACACACACACACACACACACACACACACACACAACACAAACAAAAAAAAAAAACGACTGCTACAAATGCACCCTCCAATTAGCACATGCAACATTTCTACAGCGGAGCTCCCTCCAGACTCAGCTATGTCGCGAATTTTCCCGGTTTTCTTGCTTTTCTTTCCTGTTCCCACGGTCCCGTCCTGGAGGCGGCAGGAGGGAGGCAGATGGGCTCCACTCGCGTCCCCGGGCACCCGGGAACCCTCCTCGCGCCCCCTCCCTGCCTTAAACTCCAGCTGTCAAGCGGACGGCGGCCCCGCCCCTCTGGACCTGCGTGGTCACACAAGTGCGGTGGCGCGCAGGCGCGAGCCAGTGGCGTCATCAGGCGGCGCTGAGCGGAAAGTCACAGAGCTCGCAGGCGGCATGAGCGGCTGCATGGTGTTCTTGCGCCGGGCGGCGGCGGCGGCGGCACGAGCTTGCCGAGCGCTGGTGTTCCTCCGAGCCAGCCGACTCCGCTGCGCACCAGTCCGCCCAGCCAAGCTTTCGCCAAGGAGCTCTTCCTGGGCAAAATCGAGAAGGTAAGGCGAGCCCGGGCGACCGCGGCTCTCTGGCCCGTGTGCGAGTCCCCAACCTGCCCGGGGGACGGGGCGCCCCCGGACTCCAGGTTCCCGCGTTCCCTGGAGCCTGCGCTGCCGAGCCGCGTCCGCTTGCCTCTCGGGGTCGCGCCACTCCCTGGCGCCTTCCCGCAGGCCAGCCCTCGCAGCCTGGCCCTTTCAGAAAGCCCAGAGCCCAGCCGCAGCTCTGTTTTTTTTTTTTTTTTTTTTTTTTTTTTTTTTTTTGTTTTGTTTTGTTTTGTTTTGTTTTGTTTTGTTTTCCCCTTGGCTCTGCAAGTTTGAACTTGAGTACTTTCCTACTGACGCTGCAGCGAGCGGTGGGGTGTGTATCCCGCGGACGTGTTTAGAGCCCCGGGGAGGCTGCTGCGTGCAGGTGCACCTGTTCTCTGCGATCCAAGAGACGGCGCTCACCTGGGGACACAGCTGTCGTCCTGGCGGCTGGGACTACACAGAGGCCAAGCTGAGGATCCCGAGTTCAAAGCCAGCCTCAGCGACTGAGTGAGACCCAGTCTCTAAATAAAATACAAAAAAAGGGGGGCTGAAGTTGTGGGGCAATGGTAGAGCGCTTGCCTGGCATGTGTGAGGCACTGGGTTCAGTCTTCAGCACCACCTATAAATTTAAAATAAAAGAAATTAAAAATAATAAATTAAAAGGGGGGTACGGGCGCAGTGGGGCACGCCTGTCATCCCAGCACTTGGGAGGCTGGGACAGGAGGATCACAAGTTCAAAGCCAGGCTCAGCAACAGCGAGGCACTTAGTAACTCAGTGAGACCCTTTCTCTAATTACCAAAAAAAAAAAAAAAAAAAAAAGGGCTGGGGATGTGGCCCAGTGGTGGCTTGGTGCTTTCTAAAGTAGGCGTAAACACAGCGGTCACCCCACACTTCTTTGATTTTAGTCAAAATGTGGTCTTATCCTGTGTCACAAAAAAATGTTATTCCCTGGCTCTAGAACGTTCTGCCAAGGTTATCAGGACAAGCCCTTAGACGCCAGGAGCTGGGACTCAGACCCTGAGTGACACACCCTGCTAGAAAGTGCAGAGCTAGCAGCTTTAAAATGTGGGGAACCCTTTTCCCCAAAACCTGGGTCTGTGGGTGCGTTTTCCTGGGGCTCTCTGCCTCCCAGCTGCGTGATGAAGAAAAACTGAAATCTTTTAGGCCTCTTTGAGTCACTAAGGCACTGGCATTTGTCCCCAACCTCACTCCGTGTCACTGTTGCTTCCCATTTCCCTGAGAATACCTGGACAGGAACAGTGGTTGGATGAGAACCTTGACCCCTGCAGTTACCCACCCGCCCCTCATGTGTGCCCACTACTCCTGGCAATGGTCAGTTCAGTCACTGGACCCCAGCCTTCCCATCTACTCAAGGGCAATTATTTCCTTTCTCATCTATATCAAATCTTCTCTCTATTGGACTGTTCAAGCTTTGTCCCTGACCGTCATCAAAGTCAGTAGTGACCTCCGTGACGTCACATCTAAATGTCTATTCTCAGCCCTCCTCCTTCTAGACCCACCAGTGGCCTCTGACACAGTTAAGGGCCCTGTCTTCTTGGATGCGCTCCATTTGCCTAGCTTCTGAAAGCCTTTCTTTCCCAGGGTGCTTTGCTGGTTCCTTCTTGGCTCGTTCACCTCTAGACATTGCCCAGCCGTTCCCGCTAGCCATGCTGGAGTTGGGGTTTTCCAAGGTGCAGCATGTGAACCAACTTCTCTTATCTACATTTACCCTCTTGAGGACCTAGGTTAGTGTCCTGGCTTTAAATACCATCTGTATCCTCATGACTCAAACTTGTTTCTCCAGCCTAGATTTCCTTCCTCGGTTCTAGACTTTTTATAGCTGCCTTTCTGCTCAGAAGCTTTATTTAGGTGCTGTGATGGGCATCTGTAATTAGCATATCTGCTAGGGCTTATTTATCTAGTTTTGTGGGTTTTTTTTTTTTTTTTTTCTTGTTTTTTTTTCTACCAGGAATTGAACTCAGGAGTGCTTACTCACTGAGCTCGTCCTCAGCCCTTTTTCTATTTTATTTAGAGACAGGGTCTCACTGAGTTGCTTAGGGCCTCACTAAGTCATTGAGGCTGGCCTCCAATTTGCAGTCCTCCTGCCTCAGCCTCCTGAACTTCTGGGACGACAGTCATACACCACCATGCCGGGCTGTATCTGAGAATTTGTTCCTGGTCCCCGTCCAGTCCTGCACCTCCCACCAGCCTAATTTTTCACAGCTACTGGAAAGGCTTGGAACCAGTCTCCTGGCATCACCGTTGATTCTTCTTATTCTCAGAATTCACTTGTTTTTTGCACCTTCGGGTCCTGTTTAAACCTGACCAGTGTTAGGCACCTTCCCTTCATCAACCCTGACTCAGGGTGTCACCTTCTCCGCAGCATTTCTGGGTCTTGGGCAGGCCCATGGCAGTGGCACTTAGAAGTGGGGAGAGACCTTCCAGACCCTCAAGACCAATGGTAGCCACGCTGCCCTCAGCTGTCCTGGCACCACACCGGGGTAAACGGGAGGGTGGGCTGCTTGGGCAGCTTCTCCCCACCTCAGCAACCTCACGCTGAGCTGCGTGGCCTTCACCTGGCCACACGTTTGGCTTGGCTCGGTGCAGCTGGGACGGCTCTTGCTGCTCTGTGAACCTGCAGGCTCAGGTGGGGCTCCAGCTCCTCTGGGCCATGCCCCTGTTCAGGGTTGGTCTGCTGGTGTCAGCGTCTGCTCGTGCAGAGTCCCAGGCTCTCCCTCCTGCAGCAGGGAGCCTTTGCTGGTGGCTCTCAGGTGCCAGCCCCTCTGTCCGCATCCAGCTTGCCCGCTCATGCCAGAACCGCCTTCCTCTCACAGTGAAGGCCCAGGCCACCAGGAGGCTGTGAGCACAGTGTGCCCAGGGTGGCCGGGCCTCTGCCATCCTGCTGGGGCTGCACAGTGAGAGTCACCTGCGTGTTTCCTCTAGACCTGATGACAGTGTCATGAGGGGAGAGTCGGGGGTGTCTTTAAGTCAGCTGTCACTTTGGCTAGGGCCCAAACCCTGTGGTCCTGGGGCTGGAGAGGAGCCGACAGATAGGGGCACACTGGATCAGGTGTCTGATGAGAGGTGGTGAAGGCTGCAGGGACGTTGGGGGCTCCTCTGAAGTCCTCCTGGGTCACCTGGGGAGTGGGCCAAGAGGAAGGCAGGGCTCCTGGGCCTGGCCTTGGATTCCACTTATTCTCAGGGATCATGTGTTTTCTGCACCTCCGGGTCGTTCAGCAGCTGTGAGTCCAAGGCCACATCCTCGTGTTGTGGCAGCAGCTGATGACTCACAGGAGGCCGTGGTGCAAGCCACTGTCAGCTGGATCCACAAGCCAGCAGGGAGCCCTGGCCACGCTGGCCCTCCACGGTCACGAATCAGAGCCTGGAAGCTGAGTCACTCTAGGCCACAGTTGGCCAGGAGCAGATTCAGAATCTGACACTGAGATTGAGTTCTGACCTTCCACAGCACTTGACCTACTTTGAATATCCCAGGTGCTCCTGAGATGAGGGGCATGTGGATCAGAGCAGACTGGCTGAGAGAGGCGGTGGGAGTTGCCTGATCCCCACAGCTAAGGAGCAGCCAAGCCCAGGCTGGATCACCTTGATGTGTTGCACAACCAGGCCTGTCCCACGACAGGGAACTTGATCTGAGGCAAGGAAACAGTGGGGTCCTCTCTGGCACACTCAGCTAGGGGGTCACTGCCAGTGGCACGAGGGACAGCAGCTCTGGGGAGTCAAGCCTGGTGACCACAGTGTGTTCTCCAGTAGCAGCCTTTTTTTGGGGGGGGGGGTTTACCAGGGATTGAACCCGGGAACACTCACCACTGAGCCCCTGTCCCCAGCCCTTTTTTTTTGCATTTTTATTTAGAGGCAGGATCTCACTGAGTTGCTTAAGGCCTTGCTTTTGCTGAGGCTGGCCTCCAACTTGCAATCCTCCTTCTTCAGCCTCCTGAGCCACTGGGATTGCAGGCGTGTGCCACTGCGCCTGGCCAGTAGCAGCATTTTGAGCTCACACAGAAACTGATGTAGCATGTTCCATTTTAGGGCAGAGCTTTCACCTTCACTGTCGCCCATCTTCCCTTTTCATGAAGACCTGGAGTAAAGGTGACCTACGTGTTATGAGTGTGCAGATAGAAGCTCAGAGAGGTGGCGGGATTTGGTTTTGGCCTCACAGTTAGCAAGTAGCCAATGGGGACCAGGCCCAGGCTGTCTAGAAGGGAGTCCTGGGCTCTTGGTTTGTGGGTTTGTCCTCATCATTTGTTAGTGTTTTTTAATTTTATTTTAATCATAGATGGAAACGATGCCTTTATTTACTTATTTAATTTTTTTGGTACTGGGGTTGAACCCAGGGGCTCTTGACCACTGAGCCACATCCCCAGCCCTATTTTGTATTCTATTTAGAGACAGGGTCTCGCTGAGTTGGTTAGAGCCTTGCCATTGCTGAGGCTGGCCTCCAACTTATGATCCTTCTGCCTCAGCCTCCTGAGCCGCTGGATTGCAAGTGTGCACCATCATGCCCCGCACGATGCCTTAATTTTATCTTTTTATGTGTTTATGTGGTGCTGAGGTTCAAACCCAGTGTCTCACGTGTGCTAGGCAGGTGCTCCGCCACTGACCAGCCCCAGCCCCTCATCGCTTGTTACTGATAAAGAAGTTGATGGAATTCAGGACTAAGCCTGCCTGTTCAGGGAGAAAGATGGACTTAGGAGGTGGCATCCTGTACCCGATCCTTGTCTCTGAAGCACCTCAGGAGGTTTTCTTTCTGCCTCCTCCTATAGGTCATGTCCTGCAGGACAGGCATGGACTGTAGCACATCTTTTTCCTTCCCATTTAACTGATATTATCACGTGGGTGGGGTTGCTTAAAAAGTAATTGTTAGGCCAGGTGCCGTGGCACACACCTGCAATCCCAGCAGCTTGGGAGGCTGAGGCAGGAGGATCTCGGGCTCAAATCCAGCCTCAGCAATTTAGGGAGGCCCTAAGCAACTCAGTGAGACCATATCTCTAAATAAAATATAGAAAGGGCTGGGGATGTGGCTCCGTGGTTAAGTGCCCCTGGGTTCAATCGCCAATACCACATAATAATAATAATAATAATAATAACAATGCTAAGTAAATGTCTATCCTTTTAGAAAAAAGTCTTCCCATTTCCAGAGGTTAGCCAAGATGAACTTGATGAAATCAATCAGTTTGTGGGACCCATTGAAAAATACTTCAAGGAAGAAGGTATGTGTGGTTTCTTCATCGTTTCCCATTTTTGTTGTAAGAGTGATTGCATCAATATATTTTAAACATATATATTTTAGTTGTTGATGGCCTTTATTTAATTTATTTGTTTATTTACATGTGGTGCTGAGAATCTAACCCAGGACCCCACGCATGCTAGGCGAGTGCTCTACCGCTGAGCCACAGCCCCAGCCTGCATTGATATTTATATTAGGAGCAGAGTCGATATAAGGGAGAGCCTCTGGGTATCATTAATGCCATTAGTTCATAATACATTGCTTTAGGGACCATCCCAATTGTTGCTTTATTAAAAGCTTTGATTAAAAGCTACCTGAAGGGCTAGAGCTGTGGCTCAGAGATAGAGCACTCACATAGCATGTGTGAGGCACTGGGTTCGATCCTCAGCACCACATAAAAATAAAATAAAGATATTGTGTCCACCTACAACTAAAAAATAAATATTTTTTTTAAAAAGTGCTACCTGAAATTTGGCTGCAGTGCTGCACGCCTATAACCCCATGGTTCAAGAGGCCGAGGCAGGAGGTTTATAGGTTGGAGGCCAGCCTCAGCAACTTAGTGAGGCCTTAAGCAACTCAGCAAGAACCTGTGTCAAAATAAAATATATAAAAAAAAAAAGCTGGGGATGTGGCTCCGTGGTTAAGTGCCCCTGGATTCAATCACTGATACCAAAAAACAATAAAAATTTAAAAATAGTGGCTGGGTTGTGGCTCAGCAATAGAGTGCTCACCTAGCACGTGAACGGCCCAGGTTCGATCCTCAGCACCACGTACAGATAAACCCAGTGTGTACAACTAAAGCAAATAAATAAATTTTTTTTTAAAAAAAAATTTAAATAAAATAAACAGTACAAGTTTTTAATGTTGATAACGTGTGAGTTTTTTCTTTGGTAGTTTGTGCTGCTTGTACCCTATATGGGAAAACTGCTGTAACAATTTGCACCTATCTCTTTACTTTTAGAGTTTTGTAGTTGTAACTCTTACACTTGGCTCTGTGATGTGTTCCATGTTAATTTGGGCTATGGTGTGAGGTAGAAGTTTGAGGATGTCTTTTTCTGGGTTTTGAAACAATTGGACAATATCCAACTGTTTAGCTGCATTTACTGAAAAGATTATTCTTTCCCACTGAATTAACCAGACACCTCTGTCAAAAATAGATGGACCATCAGCCGGCGTGGTGGCGCACGCCTGTAATCCCAGCACTTTGGGAGGCTGAGGCTGAGGATCATGAGTTCAAAGCCAGCCTCAGCAATGGTGAGGCACTGAGCAACTCAGTGAGACCCTGTCTCTAAATAAAATACAAAAAAGGGTTGGGGATGTGACCCAGTGGTCAAGTGCCCCTGAGTTCAATCCCCGGTACCACAAAAAAAAAAAAAAAAAAATAGATGGACCAGCCGGGCGGGGTGGCGCACGCCTGTAATCCCAGCACTTTGGGAGGCTGAGGCAGGAGGATCGCGAGTTCAAAGCCAGCCTCAGCAATGAGCACTTAACAACTCAGTGAGACCCTGTCTCTAAATAAAATACAAAAAAGGGCTGGGGATGTGGCCCAGTGGTCGAGTGCCCCTGAGTTCAATCTCCTGTACACAAAAAAAAAAAAAAAAAAAATAGATGGACCGTTTAGGTGCGGGTCTCTAAATAAAATACAAAATAGGGCTGGGGGTGTGGCTCAGGGTTCAAGTACCCCCCACTTCACCCAAAGCATCACCTTAACACACAGGAAAGGGTACAGTTTCAAATCCATAGTGACTGTTCGCTTTTGCTCTAGTGGGTGTGAATGTTGGGTGGATGATGGAGGAACTGCTGCTGGTCAGCCTGTGCACTGTGGTGGTGGCATCCAGGGGGGTAGATGGGGGCTCAGTCACTACCTGGAGTGGCCGAGTGGGCCTGGGTCACAGCACTGCTCTGGGGTGTACCTCCTCATTTGATTTAGGCCAAATCAAGTACGAGTCCAGGAATCTACACCTGCGTGCAGTTTACTGACATCATCACAGCTAGAGCACCCAGGTGACTAGTGACCAGGTCAGGGGACAGCCCACCTAGCTCTGGTGGCTTTAAAAACTACAATTCTCACTGTACAGATCACATCCAATCACGTTAGTGACTTGATATGACCATCACCAGACAGTTTTGAGAATTTTGGAGAGTTTTTCTAGAAGTTTTGATCAGTTTTCGAGAAATTGCTGACCCTGGGATCGGATGCTGTGCCAGAAACATCCTGCGTCCTTTTCTTTGTCTGAAGATGGCTTGCTCCTGTTCTGTTTCATCAAGATATTCTCTTTTCTCAGTGGATTCTCAGAAAATTGACCGGGAGGGAAAATCCCAGACAACACCTTAGAGAAACTGAAAAGCCTGGGCCTTTTGGGAATGCAGGTGCCCGAAGAATATGGTGAGTCGCAGCAACCGGCGAGCTGGTTGGGCTGTTCTGTTTGTCCTAAGGGGCTGCTGTTCTGGAAGGGGTAACCTGGACAGCACACCCCGCCTGTCCTCGGGTTTGCAGGGTGGCCTCCAGCTGTGATCCCAGAGGTTCTGGAGGTGCAGGTGGGGCAGGGGTTGGTGGTGCTTTAAGGGTCCTGGCTGCAGTGGGTCATTTGGAGATGCACTGTTGAGGGTGTTTGGCGAGTTATATTTTCCACAGTGATCCACGGAAGCCGAGACCTCACGTTCTGCAGCAGAGGCTGGGCACACTCGAGCCTGTACCATAAGTAAGTTCCTGCTAGTACCTAACCTAGAGCTGGTCCTTGCTAAGACCAAGGTGAAAATTAAGGCCAGATTAGCATTCAGTGGCATCACTTGATTTTATTTAGAGACAGGGTCTTGCTGAATTGCTTAGTGCCTCACTAAGTTGCTGGGGCTGGTTTCCAATTTGCAATCCTCCTGCCTCAACCGCCAGAGTCACTGGGATTACAGGTGTGTGCCACTGTGCCCAGCCAGCTGACATTTTTTTAAAATGCAAGCACCCATTAACACAATGATACAGTTACTGTGGTACAAACACCTCCTGGCAGAGGTAGATTTTGCAGTGCCCCTGTGCCCACCTGGCACTATGATGTCTCTGGAAATGATAACCACTGGTTGTTGGTGATGAATTCTACTCCCCCAGATGTTGAAGTTTGAACATTAGAGAAGCAGGCCGAGGCAAGCAGGGAGAGCAGGGCTTATTTAAAAGGGGTCACATAGACTTCTCCTGAGAGGGAGAAGGGGGCCATTGCTGGTCTCTTCATATCCTAAGAAATGAGGCAGGTCTGCCTTTTTTATTTTGTTTATTTATTTATTTATTGGGCACCGGGGACTAAACTCAGGGGCACTGGACCACTGGGCCACATTCCTAGCCATTTTTGTATTTTATTAAAGACAGGGTCTCCCTGAGTTGCTAAGTGCCTCGCCATTGCTGAGGCTGGCTTTGAACTCGTGATCCTCCTGCCTCAGCCTCCCAAGTGCTGGGATTATAGGTGTGTGTGTGTGCCACCGCACCCGGCTGGTCTGCCTTTTTTATAGGTCCCAGGGCTTCCTTTGTTTTCCTGCTCTCTTCCCCTTATCTCTCTCCTTCCTGTGTGTGACCAGGTGGGCGGGCCAAAAGGTGAGAAGCAGATGGGATGAAGGGGGAAGGGCAGGATGGAGCAGCCCAGGTCACATGAATTAACACCTTTACAGCTCCCTGTGGGGTGGGGGGCAGTTCCTGGGAGAGGCTACCTTGGCAGCAGGTTTGGGCAGGGGCAGGTTCTTGATAAGGGTGGAGGAAGGGCTCTGAAGAATGGACATTCCAGTCCCTCAGGGGACATCTCCCCACAGTCTCCAACTTCCCCCAGACTCATCAGATTGGCTTTCTTGATCCGACCTGACTTGATTTACCTGTCTATACTGCCTGCCTGTTGGATTCTGGCTTTAGAAGGCTCATTCTCTGCTGGGGGAGCTGCCTGGGATGGTCTAGGTGCTTGGCGGCTCTCTGGGCCTCTAACCACTAGGTTTGCCAGCAGAAACCCTCCCTCCACCCAGCCAACGGTCACAGCCCACAGTGTGTGTGGACGTAGCCAAATGCTCACTGAGAGGTCTGACGGCCACTGTGGGAAGCACTGCTCTAGGAGCCACAGGATTAAAAAGTAAAATCGAGGGTGGGGGATGCAGCTCAGTCAGTAGAGTGCTGGCCTCACAGGCACAAGGCCCCGGGTTCAGCCCCAGCACCACAAAAAAAAAAGAGAGAGAAAAGCAAAATGAAATGTCCCCTGCATTTATGTAGTCTGCATTCAGTCATGAGCTTGCAGTGGTGGCCGGGTGGCCTGTGTCCACCTCACAAAGGGTAAACAGGCCTAAGGCCAGGAGGTCAACAGACAGCAGAGCTGGCCCCGAACTCAGGGTGCGGGTGTGCAGCCCACCAGCAGAGGGCGCCGTCCACACACGCCAAGGCCAGGCTTCCAGCAAGTGTGTGGGATCCTTTTGCTGTCAGTGTTCTGGGCTCTGCACCCCTGCCCCTGCCCCACTCGGCTTCAATGAAGACACTTTTTTTTTTTCTTTGTACCAGGGACTGAACTCAGGGGCGCTCAGCCACTGAAACCCATCCCCAGCGCTTTATTTATATTTTATTTAGAGACAGGGTCTCACTGAGTTGCTTAAGACTTCACTAAGTGGGGGCTGGGGTTGTGGCTCAGCGGTAGAGCGCTCTTCTAGCATGTGCGCGGCCCGGGTTCAATTCTCAGCACCACGCAAAAATGCATTGTGTACAACTAAAACCAAATAAATAAATATATACATATATATAAAAAAAGACTTCACTAAGTTGCTGAGGCTGGCCTCCAACCTGTGATCCTCCTGCCTCAGCCTCCTGAGCCTCTGGGATGACAGGCGTTCACCGCCGTGCCCCGCGTGATTTTGTTTTAGTAATGGTGATCCAGTTTTACTTCTGTCATTAATAAAAATAGGAAGCAGTGAAAGCTATGCCTTGGTGGGACGGGTGGCAAGCCTGTGACTAATACTGCCCCCCTCCTAGGTGGCCTAGGTCTCTCCAACACCATGTACACCCGCCTGGGGGAGATCATCAGCCTGGACGGCTCCATCACGGTGACCCTGGGTGGCACACCAGGCCATCGGCTTCAAGGTCAGCGCTGGGCTCTCCCGGGCTGCCGACTGGGTGGGGCAGGGCACTCCCGGAAGGAGGGGCTCAAGGCGACGGGGCAGGTCTGGGAGGACAAGCCCCCCTCCAGGTCACTCGCGCTAGCCACACGTGAGTCGTGGTCACTGGACATGTGGCCTCCACTCGGCCCTTGTGGCCTGGCCCTGGCTCAGCTATCCCTGCACACTGTCCCCCTCCTCTGTGCGCTGGATTCGACCCCTTCTTTGAGGACCAGGTGGCAGCTCCCGAGATTGGAGCGTGCTGGGCCAGGGCCACACGGGTCACAGTGGCGGTCACATGAGGGCCCCCCCTGCTCCATGGAGAGCAGGCTCTGGCAGCAGTCACTTAGCAAGAGGCGGGACCTCGGGGAACCCTGTGCACATGTCCCAGCTCGCCTGGAGGGGCTGCCCTGTGAGCCTCCAGGAGGGACGTGCGGCCCTGGGCATGCGCAGTGCATGTTCCCCCCCCCCCCCCCCGCCAGCTCTGGGCATGCGCAGTGTGTGTGTTCCCCAGACGCTGGCCATGGGCATGCGCAGTGTGTGTCTGTCACCACCCCCCCCCCCCCCCCGCCCGCCCTGAACATGTACAGTGCGTTCCCCACTGCTGGCCCTGGCCGGCCCTGGCCCGCTGTCCTCTCCTGCAGGCCGTAGGCGGTGTCCTTCGGAGGGCGCCTCCCAGCACACCCTGGGCACGAGGGACCTGGGTGTCGGCCAGGACAAGGGCAGGGCCGCGCCGCACAGCTGGGGCGCAGGTGTGAGGCAGCTGGAAGTGGGGACATGCCACCGCGTCAGGCAGGGCCCCTCAGGTGAATGGGCCGCACGCAACGCCCCACACCCACAGGGTGGGGCCTTTTCTTGGATTCTTCCGTGAGGCCTCTCTGACCCAGCTCCTAGGGTGCAGGAAAAGGAGGAGCAGGGCGCCCTGAGGTCCGTCCTGCTGAGGGGCAGCGCTCAGGGAGTCCCCCAGGGGGGCAGGGTCCTGACGTCCCCTGTCAGCAGGATGACGGCTTCTGTGAGGCCACACCCACCTCCTGTGCTGGGGGGTTGTAGGCAGAGCCCAGCCCAAACGGGCAGCAGGCAGCGGGCAACGTCAGTGCAGTCCGCCAGTGTGCCTCACACACCTCCCACCCGGGGCTGGCTCGCCACAGTGGACGTTCAGCTAAAGTAAGAGCAGCCCAGGCGTTCTCCAGCACATGGGTGGATAAAGAAGGTGTGGTGCGCACACGGTGGAATATTACTAAGCCTTAAAGAAGAATAAAATCATGGCATTTGCTGGTAAATGCATGGAGCAGGAGACCATCACGCTAAGTGACATAAGCCAGTCCCAAAAAACCAAAGGCCAATTGTCCTCTCTGATATGCGGATGCTGACCCTCAATCAGTGGGAGGAGGACAGCAGCTCACTGGATGAGACAAGGGGAGTGAAGGGAAGGAGGGGAGGGAGTGGGAAAGACAGTGCAGTGGGTGGATGGCACTTTCCATGTTTATATATGAACACACGACCAGGGACACTCCACAGCACATCCACCCACAGGAATGAGAGGTGACACCCATGTATGTGTGATGTGTCAGAACGCACTCTGCTGTCACAGAGAGCCAAAAAAAAAAACGAATAAAAACAGTGTGTTCCTCTCAGGGCATCATCTTGGTGGGCAACGAGCAACAGAAGGCCAAGTACCTGCCCAGGCTGGCGTTGGGTAGCATGTCGCAGCCTTCTGCCTCACGGAGCCGTCCAGGTCTGTGCCCTCCACCACCTTCTGCAGCTGCCTGGCCCTGCTATCTGTGGGGCCGCTGGCCGCCCCTTCCCCCTACACCCTGCAGCCACTGTCTGCGTTCCCTTATCTCCTTCCAGTTTCTCTTTCTGATGAGTCAGGACCCCCACGGCCTCTGTCACCTCCGTGTCTGTGACTGACAAGTCCCTGATGCCCAGGAATGCAGTCAGCCTCCTAAGTGGGGTGGGCCACGGCTTCCAGTCTCATTATGGGGCTACCCCAGTCCTGCTTCCCTGCGCTTGGGGGCCTGGAACAGCCACCCTCTTCTTGTGTCCGAGATGCCTCCTCATAGTCACTCGGGAGCCTCACACAGCCCACATTTCCATTGTTTCCACATTTCCGTTGTTTTCACTGCCAATTTTTTCTGTTGTATAGAAGTAAAGATGGACCAGGTCCATCCTGCTGCCTGTTTTTTAAATAAAGTTTTTTTTTTGTTTTTTTTTTTGCAGGGGGGGTTGGTACCTGGGATTGAACCCAGGGGTGCTTAACCACTGAGCCCCCTTCCCAGCCCTTTTTATTTTTTATTTAGAGACAGGGTCTCGCCAAGTTGCTTAGGGCCTTGCTAAGTTGCTGAGGCTGGCCTCTAATTGGCGATTTTCCTGCCTCAGCCTCCAAAGCCATTGGGACTAGAGATGTGCGCCACTGTGCCCAGCTTTAAGTAAAGCTCTGTTGGGCCATGCCATCTGCTTACAGCCTATGCTGACAGCCACTTTCATGTCCCAGCAGCAGCGTGGAGGTGGGGCGAGCTGTAGCTGGCAGAGCTGAACCTGTCTCTTGTCTGACCCTCTTGTTCGAGGGTCTGCCCACTCCTCAGATCTTACCTCCCCAAACCCTCCATTTCTGGGCCCTCTGATTTATGCCCTCAGCCACAGCCTCTGTCTCTGCAGTGGCAGCGACGCTGCCTCCATCAGGACCAGAGCCACGTTAAGTGAAGACAAGAAGCACTACGTCCTCAACGGCTCCAAGGTACAGCCTCGACCTCCTGCCTGCTCAGGTCTCAGTGGCCACCTTCACTGCCACCGCAGGGCCATGTCCTGTGATCATCTTGTGACTACCCAGGGGGTGGAGGCTGCTCCTTTTTTTTTTTTTTTTTTAGTGGTGCTGGGGACTGAACCCAGGGCCTTGTGCATGTGAGGCCAGCACTCCACCAACTGAGCCCCATCCCCAGCCCTGTTTTAAATCCTAGTTGCACAGAATTTCATGCATCTATAACTTTTGCGACGGTGCCAGTCCATGGACTGAGCGCAGGTCAGCAGGGGCGCACTCACAGCTGGTGGGTCTTGATCGCTGCCTCTTCTTGATCGCATCTGTCGCAGTTTAAATATGGACCACTAGGGGATAGAAAGCTGGGTCACCATTAACACATGGAAGAAATGAATGCTTGATTTCTTAGTATCTCATCACTGTTCAGATTTCCCAAACTGTCTCATGCCTCTGAATCAAGATTAAAGTAAGGTGCACACCAGGAATTCCAGCGGCTCGGGAGGCTGAGGCACGAGGATCGCAAGTTGGAGGCCAGCCTCAGCAACTTAGGTCCTATGGAACTCAGCGAGACCCTGTCTCTCTATAAAATCTAAAAGGGGCTGGGGACGTGGCTCGGTGGTGAAGCACCCCTGGTTCAATCCCTGGTACCAAAAAGATCGAAATAAGTCCCATCAGTTGGAGTGTGTGGAGCAGCCTCTGTTTTTACCCAGCACTCTTCTCATCCCTCTGCTTTCCCCTCCATCCCCACGTCCCCCTTTTCTCCTTTTAGATTGACAGGTGACCATGTATAAGATGGCGTGCGTGTGCCTCGTGAGATGGCAAAGCCCCTCCTCGTCGAGGTCTTCTAGTTCTGGGTGGCGGGTCCTGAGCTTAGTTCCAGGCGCAGCTCCCCGTCCCCACCAATGTCTCCTGGAAGACTCCCGCCCCTGGCCTCTTTACACATCCTCTGCTTCTGCACAGCCGTGGCCTTGGCCTCCCTGGCCGAAAGGCCCGGGGCCAGCTGGAGCCTCACGGGGACTCTGAGGAGCCCTGGACTTGCATCTGCAGGTCTTGATCACCAACAGGGGGCTGGCCAGCATCTTCACTGTGTTTGTGAAGACTGAGGTCCTGGATTCCGATGGCTCAGTGAAAGACAAAATGACAGCTTTCATAGTGGAGAGAGGCTTTGGTGGCATTACCAACGGGAAGCCCGAGATTAATTAGGCATCCGGGGCTCCAACAGTAAGTTTGTGTGTGTAAAATAAGAATTAAATCCTTTTGGAGCCAGGCACAGTGTGCATACCTGTAATTCTAGTGAGTCAGGAGGCTGAGGCAGGAGGATTACAACTTTGAGGCCAGCCTCAGCAATTTACTCTCAGCAACTCAGCAAGACTGTCTCAAAATAAAAAGGACTGGGATGCAGCTTGGCAATGATGTTCTCCTGGGCTCATTTCCCAGTCACAAGTACATAGTCTCGGTGTCAACATTGTTGGCAGAAAGCCACTGAGACTTCCTGGTGGTAGGGGAGATTCTGGGAGTTCACTTGTTCACTCTGCAGTCACAGGCTGGGGCTGCTCTCTGCGCTAAGCTTTGGTGACATCAAGGGGGATGAGGCCAGCAGAGGAAGAGACACCACAAAGGCTGGACAGCAAGTGTCCTAGGTAAGCCCGGCATGATGGCGCACACCTGTCATCCCAGCAGCTCAGGAGGCTGAGGCAGGAGGATGGCAAGTTGGAGGCCAGCCTCAGCGAAAGCGAGGTGTTAAGCAACTCAGTGAGACCCTGTCTCTAAATAAAATACAAAAAAGGGATGTGGATGTGGCCCAGTGGTCGAGTGCCCTGAGTTCAGTCCCCAGTACCAAAAAAAAAATTTTTTTTTTTTTTTTGAGAGACAGGGTCTCTCTGAATTGATTAGGGCCTCAATAAGTTGCTGAGGCTGGCCTCCAACTTACAATCCTCCTGCCTCAGCCTCCCGAGCTGCTGGCATAATAGGCGTGTGCCACTGCACCCATCATAAACCCTGCAAGTGGATGAGGGGAGGGGGAAGGGAAGGTTGCAGATGAAGCAGATCACGTTGTGTGTGTGTGCAGTGTGGCACCATGAGCCCAGGGCTAAGTGTGATCACAAAGTGCCAATCAAGTTTTTTTTGTTTGTTTGTTTATTTTTAAAGAAAGCTTGGCAGGTGCCTGGGGGAAGGGGTCGCTCCGCCTTGGGCCAGCTCTGCAGGGACCTGTGCCCACAGGAGTGTGGGTGGGTGATGCCACTGCCATTGAGCAGGGCCTCAGGAGAGAAGGTCGGTGGCACAGGTGGCGTCAGGGAGGCAGTGTCCTGCTTATAGCCAGCAATTTATGATTGTCACCCGACCGAGTTCTGAGCTCCAGCCCTGCCCTCTGTCCCATCCTGCAGGTGCTGTGAGTGCATCGCCTGCCTGGGGGCCAGGGGACAGGGGTCTGTGATTTCCCTAAAGTCTCACATTTCCTGTTTCAGCCTGTGAAGTCCATTTTGAGAACACCAAGGTCCCCGTTGAGAATGTCCTGGGAGAAATCGGTGGGGGCTTCAAGGTGAGTGCTGGGGCGTTCCCTCGTTCAGAGTGGTGGCCCCACTTTCTGTCCTGTCCCTCCCCCTGGCAGACCAGCCTATGCTTGACCTGTGACCAGGTGTGACTCTCTGGTGGCACATCAGCAACATGAATCAAGCCAGGCATGGTGCCTGTCATCCCAGCAGCTCAGGAGGCTGAGGCAGGAGGATCGCAAGTTGGAGGCCAGCATCAGCAATGGCGAGGCACTTAGCAGCTCAGTGAGACCCTGTCTCTAAATAGAATGTAAAAAGGGCTGGGACGTGGCTCAGTGGCTAAGCACTCTGGGTTCAATCCCTGGCACCACCAAAAAAGGAAGGGAGGAAGGTAGGTAAGTAGTCAAACCTAGATGAAGGAGTCTTTGGTCAACATTGGACTTCCTTCATCAGAGAGGCCTCCCTGTCTTCAGAAAGGGAAGGGAGTCCCCTCCCCGCGGGCATAAGAAACAGGCCACTGGGCTCCAGAGAAGCTAGCACGCAGCCTCTGACTTGAGTCCCAGCCCCGAGTGTTCTTTTTTTTTTTTTTTTTTTTCCTTACTAAGAAATCATTCAAGCCGGGTGTGGTGGTGCATGCCTGTCATCCCAGCACTTGGGAGGCTGAGGCAGGAGATCGTGAGTTCAAAGCCAGCCTCAGCAATGGCGAGACACTTAGCACTCAGTGAGACCCTACCTCTAATAAAAATAAAAAAGGGCTGGGGATGTGGCCCAGTAGTCGGGTGCCCCTGAGTTCAATCCCGGGACCAAAAAAAAAAAAAAAAAAAAAATTGGATTCTCTTCATGACTAATTGCATTCAGCATCTCTCCATGTGCTTATGGGCCATTGTACGGTGTCTTTTTCTTTGTTCTAGTTAGTCACACGTGACAGTAGAAGGCATTTTGACACATAAATGGAGTATGACTGCTCATTTCGTCTGGTCGTACGTGATGCAGGGTCACTGGTCGTGGAGTCATGGTATGCAGGGTCTTAACGTCTGAGTCATTCTACTCTCCTTCCTACTCCACTCTTCTCCCCTCCCTTCACTCCCCTTTGCCTAATCCATAGTACCTCCGTTCTTCCCTAGCTTCACCTCCTTTGTTGTGTGTTAGCACCCACATATCAGAGAGGACATTCAGCCTTTGGTATTTTAGAATTGGCTTCATTTCACTTAGTGTGAGAGTCTCTGGCTCCATTCATTTACCTGCAGATGCCATCGTTTCATTCTTCTTTAAGGCTGCATAATATTCCACTGTGTATATACCGCATGCTTCCTTTATCTCTATATAGACTTTGAAGAGATGTCTATGCAAATCTTTGTCCTTTTCTTTTCCTTCCTTTTCTCTTTTCTTCTCTGTTCTTTTTTATTCTGTTCCATTCAGGGTGCTGGGGCTTGAGACCTGGGCCTCACCTAAGCAGGCCCCAACACTTGGCCACACCGCAGCCCCTGGGCCCATTTTGAAATGAGAGATTTGTCCCCGTGGTGTTGCCCTGCCCTAGGTAACAAGGACAAGCTCCCCTGGGCAGCCCCCCACTGGGCTGGGAAGCAGGAATCACAGTGACCCTCCCTGCACTGCCCGGAGTCATGAGAACCAGATTAGAGGCTGTGAGCTGTGCCTGACAGAGGAGTCACAGGCCACAGAGCAGAGGCCTAAACAGGCAGCAGGCCCAAGGGGCGGCGAGGCTCGGGCAGTGCTGGGTGGTCACTCACACAGCCCGAGCCCCGCAGCAGCTAGAGACAGCAGCCACACTAAAACCCGGACGCCCCCTCCCAGGGGTCGCCTTTCTTCACAGTTTTGTTGCTTCCTAGATCTTTCTAAATGGTTACACGTCCCGTAAATAGCTCATGTGTGTGTGTGTGTGTGTGTGTGTGTGTGTGTGTGTGTGTGTGTGTGTTGTACACACTGTAGCCTAGGGTTGTCATGATCAGTAAACAACAGCCATCTTGGTTTTTTATTTTTTTGGGGGGGGAGGGGGTCTGTACCAGGGATTGAACTCGGGCACTCGACCACTGAGCCCCATCCCCAGCCCTATTTTGTGTTTTATTTAGAGACAGCGTCTCATGAGCTGCTTAGGGCCTCACTGAGTTCCTGAGGCTGGCCTCCAACTCTTGATCCTCCTGCCTCGGCCTCCTGAGCCGCTGGGATACAGTGTGCACCTGGCCTCCTTCTATAGTGTCCACAGCTATTTTCTAGATCCCAATTTCTTCCAAAGCAGCGTCCAGTCCATTTTTGAGCAGCCCCTACCTGTCACTTGGCTTCTGCATCTATTGGTGAAACATTTAGACCACCAAGAGGGAGGAGCTGTCACAGCAGCCGCTCACTGTCACCTGGCCTTTGGTCATGCTGGGACCTCTGGATCCCCTCACGTGTGCCATTCTGTTTGGTATTTAGGCCGAGAGCTGCCAAGCACGCTGGTAACCCGCACAAACGTTAGAAGTCTGTTTTCCTCTGAATATTAAAATATTCATTTTTCACCAGTCGCTGTGGCAAAATATTTTTTAGAATTATAGTACTGGGGCCAGGCGCAGTGGTGCACGGCTGTAATTCCAGCTACTCAGGAGGCTGAGTCAGGAGGATTGCGAGTTGGAGGCCAGCCTCAGCAATGGCAAGGCCCTGAGCAACTCCGTGAGACCCTGTCTCTAAAAAAATACAAAAAAGTGCTGGGGATGTGGCCCAGTGGTCGAGTCCCCTTGAGTTCAATCTCTGGTACCAAAAAAAAAAAAAAAAAGGAAGGAAAAAAAGAAACCTCTTGGGAACAATGGGCAGGGGACAGGCTGTCCCTGTGCCTCCCTCACTGTTCCTGCTTCCCGACCCCGCAAGTGCCCATGAACATCCTCAACATCGAGCGCTTCAGCATGGGCAGCACGGTGGCCAGGATGCTCACGAAACTGATTGGTAGGTGACTCTGGCCCTGGAGCAGTCCCAGCTGAGTTCAGCCACCTTGGCAGACGAGCAGCTGGGACGAGCCGCAGGCTTCTGTCTGAGCAGAGGCCTGCGTGGTCACTGTGCCCCCTTGTCACTTAGGTGGGCATGACGGGGACTGGAGGATGGGCACTCGGTTCCAGCAGGAGGGGCCGCTGCCCTGCTCTCACCAGATCCCATCCTGGGGCTGAGGGCCGGGCAGAACCCAGACCTCTGGGTCTCCCTGCACTCTCTTCTGTCGGGTACCCCAGAAACGTGGATTCCATGGCTGCAGGCAGCCCTGTGACCTCCACGGGGATGGGCTGGGCGCCAGGCTCTGGAGCCCGCTTCCTGCCTCTGATAGATGAGGAGGCCGAGGCGAGTGGCTGCCGAGACCCTGCGCCTGTCCCCAACCTGCGCCTGCCAGGCCCTGGGCTCTGGTCTGCTAATGAGGCCGCCCCACCTGGAGAACTGCAGCATGGTGACCCTGTCCCCCAAAAGGGGACAGACCTGATGAGGTCCCACAGCCAGAAACACGTGGCCTACGGGCCCATCCTGGGGAGCGGCTGGTAGCAGGTCAAACTGATTATCAACAAACAGAAGCACGTTTTGTTTTTATTTTTGTTCTGTTTTTTGAGACAGGGCCTTGCTAAATGTCTGAGGCTGGCCTCAAACCTGCTATCCTCCTGCCTCAGCCTCCTGAGTCCCTGAGATACAGGCGTGGGCCGCTGTGCCCAGCTCAGTGGGTACTTTCAGAGAACAGGCTTTGGGTCCCAATGCCTGGCGTGGAAGCCAACATGTCACTCAGCAGCCCCGGGAGCTCAGCCCTGTTCACAGCCAGGCACCCCCAGGCCCCAGGCCTCGGGTATACAGCCGGGGTACTGTTGCTTTAGTCTGAGACCGAGACGGCTGTGGGCCACTCCCAGCTGGTGGGGGGCTGTGTGGGCCTGGCTTTGGGCTGGGCTCCTGCCACCTGCCACCGACTGCTGCATTGCAGCCACTCATAGGCAGTGCAGGGGGCTGGCCAGGCTGCCACAGTGAACAGCACCAGGACCCACTCCATGTCTGACTCGGACCCTGCCTCTGTCACCCCTGCCCACCTCCTGCAGGCCCTGGAGGTGTCCTGCCTCTGACCCAGATGCTGGGAGAGACTTGGGGTATCCAGTCTCAGCAGACGTGATTCTTTTCATATTTTATTTTATTTTTGGGGTACCAGGATTGAACTCGGCCCTTGACCACTGAGCCACATCTCCAGCCCTTTTTATTCTTTAGAGACAGGCTCTTGCTGAGTTGCTGAGTGCCTCACTGAGTTGCTGAGGCTGGCCTCCAACTTGTGATCTTCCTGCTTCAGCCTCCCGAGCTGCTGGGATGACAGGAGTGCACCGGGGCGTCTGGCAGCACACATTTTTCCTTACAGTTCCTGCTGGGCATTGGAAGGGTGATGGCAGTGACCTTTGGAAATCATTTTTGGGAACTCAGGAACACACTGGTTCTTTTGAACACCTCTTGTCTTCTCTTCTCTTCTCCAGAATTAACCGCTGAATACACCTGTACGTGGAAGCAGTTCAACAAGAATCTCGGTGAATTTGGATTGATTCAGGTACCTGAGGCTTGGCTTCACCTGGGAGTGTAAGAAGTTGCTGTGTCCGTGCTGCTGCCTTGTGTAGAGTGCTGTGGGAAGAAGAGTGGACGAGGCTTCATTGACACAAGTCCTGCTGATGAACACGCCTGGCTCTGCTGCTCCTGCACAGCATGGCTTCTGCCCTATAGGCTTCTCTCCTGGTAAGCGGATCTGGGTCCCAGCACGTGCAGATGGCTCCTTTTTCTTTTCCATTGGTACCAGGGATTGAACTCAGGGGCACTCAACCACTGGGCCATGTCCCAGCCCTATTTCATATTTTATTTAGAGTCAGGGCCTCACTGAGTAGTTGAGGCTGGCCTCCACCTTGCAATCTTCCTGCCTCAGCCTCCCAAGCTGCTGGGATGATGGGCATATGCTGCCACGCCCTGCCGAAACCCAGAATTCTTGGTTTGCTTTTTGTTTTTTCCCAGCTACTAAACAATGATGGCAGCGAGGCATTGTTCACAGATTGCAGAGTGCCTAGTGCCAGAAACAAGAGGCCACACAGAGCTCCTTTGAAGAGAAGCTTGGAAGGGGCCACAGACCCCACCTCACTTCAGGCCCTTGGGGCTCCTTCCAGGGGGCGCCAGTTCTGCACTCACACAGGGGGCTCGGTCACCAGCTCCATCCTCTTTCCTCCCTCCACAGATTCTGATGTTTCTTAAACGTGATGCAGGGGAGCAGAGGGGTGCCCCAGGCCTGCGTTTCTCAGACTTCTTTTTATCAGTGGACCCTGGCTGGGGAGGCTGGCGGTGGAGCCACGCAGACAGGCCCTGCATTTCTGGGCGGGGGGCGGCGGGCAGTGGGCTGCAGCTAGGCCCTTTGCTTCTCTAGTCTCAGAAGGCCCAGGGCTTATCTGGGAGGGCAGGAGTGACCTCCAGGCATGGGGAGAAAGTGGCCTGCCTGCAGATTTGTCAGCCTCTCTTACTTTACACAGCTGTTTGTGTTTCAAACTTGTTTGATCTAGCTACCTGGAAAAGTTTTTCCAGCCAACTCATTGCTAAATAAAATTGTCTCCCCCCTCAAATAAAATTCTGTCTCTGGAAACCAACAAATGTGGGTTCTGTGTTTCATTGATGGTGAGGCCATACTTCAGAAGCAGGGATACCAAGCGTGGTGGTGCACGCCTGTAATCCCAGTGGCTTGGGAGGCTGAGGCAGGAGGATCGCAAGGTGGAGGCCAGCCTCAGCCAAAGTGAGGCCCTAAGCAACTCAGCGAGACCTTGTCTCTAAATAAAATACAAAATAAGGCTGGGATGGGGCTCAATGGTTAAGCACCCCTTGGTTCAATCCCTGGTACAAAAAAAAAAAAAAAAAAACTAGAAGTGGGATGAAGAGGAAGAAAACAGGACTTGGGGAGACTGGTGGAGCCAGACCCCTGCTCCCTCTCTCCCCCACTTTCCCACAGAAGGTTCAGCAGTATCTTAGAGCTGGAGGGTCCTGAGGCCAGTCCTGGGGAATGGATTTGGAGCCATAGAAGCCCTCAAACCTGTCTTCTGTGTCCTCCATGATCTAGCTCAGAAACCAGGCCCAGCGCAGGGACCTCCCGTCTCACTGGACATCACCCCGGGACTAGAATCCACCTCGAGTCCCAGCCCACGGTGCAGCCAGAGACCCTTTGGCCCCATGATTCTAGCTGGGAGTTGGCTGGAGACCTACAGTCAAATGGTGGCCCACGCCTGTCATCCTAGCACTTGGGAGGCTGAGGCAGGAGGATCTTGAGTTCAAAGCCAGCCTCAGCAATGCCAAGGCACTTAGCAACTCAGTGAGACCCTGTCTCTAATGAAACACACTTAAAAAAGATGGGGATGTGGCCCAGTGGTCGAGTACTCCTGAGTTCAATCCCCAGGACAAAAAAAAAATGGTGGGGCTTATGGTTTGGCCGAGGCTGGGGCGCCTGCAGCTGGGGAGGTCCCCTCACTACCTGTGACAGGCCTTGGTGTTGGAGGTGGGGGCAGCTCCAGGAAAGACGGTGGCTTCTTGTACAGCTCAAAGTCCAGGTGGCTCCCGTCCCAGCTCCACCTGTCCCTGCCCAGCATGGGGTAGGGCACGGCCTGAGCCCCTGGTCCCTCCGCTCCTGAATGGAGGTCAGGAGGAAGGAGGCCCCTCTGGGCAGCTTCGGAGCCCAGCCCTCCCTGCGGACCTCGCTGAACTCCTTGATGGGTGGCAGCAGGTCATCCTGGCGGTGGCTCCTGGAGCTACCCTGGAGCCCCATCACCTGGAAGCCCCCAGCCGTGAGCCAGGCCTGGCGCGACCTCTCCCGGGCCTGCCGCTGCTCCTCTCCAAGTCCCGAGGCTCCAACCTCCTCCCCGTCCCCTGGGGACCAGAGGCATGAGGTCAGGGGACAGGGTGGGCGCCACCTTGGAGGCATCTGGTGGCCAGCAGGGTCCAGGTGGCCTTGGAGATAGCCGAGGGTGTGACGGCAGCTCCTGACCCTGTAGGGCCATGGCACTGTCCCCTTAGACAAGTGACACCGTCTCCTGCACAGAGTGGGCGCCAAGGCCCACACCAAGGCTTCTCCTTCTAGGTGACAACTGCCTTCTACAACAGTGACACCAGAGTCCTCACTAGAGCCAGGGATCCTCCAGTGGCCCTCAGCTGTGGGGACCTCGGATCTAGTGTGAGACCGACTCCCCAGCACCTGAGCTTTGTCCCCTGCCCCCGCCTGTCCCGTGGGTCAGCCAACTGCCAGCGTCCCCTGGGGACTGTCACCTTGGCCATCTCTTGGTACAGCTCCTTCTCGGCCAGCGTGGCGGGGCTGAGGGTCTGCATGCTGTAGTTGTGGACGGCCTTGTCCACAGGAGGCGGGATCCTGAGTACCTTGGCCTTGGGGACAGGTGGCCTCATGGGAACCTGGAAGGCTTCCGTGATGTTCTTCTGAAGGAGGAAGCAGCCACGGTTACCCACTGTAGGCGCCCCGGCCCCCATGTGCAGGGCAATTCCCGAGCGCGCAGGCTGTGGCTTCATCACAAAACCACAACAAGGCCAGCTGGGTCACCTGTCATCGTCTACACTGGAATCCAAAGCACCAGGTTACCGGGAGTGTGGGGACGCAACCAGCAGACGTGTAGTGAAGAGACAGAGCACGGCTCAGGGTCAGAGTAAAGGGCTTCCATGATGCGGGGGTCACTGTGACCTAAAGCAGCAAGGGCTGCCGTCCTGACTGGTCACCTGTGAGGGCCAAGTCGTGGGGCGTGTGGCCTGTGGTGTCAGCAGATCCCGTGAGGAATCCTGAGCTGATGCCTCAGCAGAGGAGGATGGGGACAGGAAGGTGGCCCGTGGCTCCTGCTGTGAGTGAGCACAGTGGTGACACAGGTCACCTGAGCACAGGAGGGACAGCAGAGGTTCCAAGAGGGGCGGGGGTCACTCAGATGGGAGCCCCGCCCGGCATGTGAGGCCTGGCCCAAGTCCAGCCCTGCCAAGGAAATAAATAAACAGAGAAGGACCTAAAAAACCAGAGGGGAAATGGGCTGCTGGTGGCCCACGCCTGTCACCCCAGCACTTGGGAGGCTGAAGCAGGAGGATCGCGAGTTCAAAGCCAGCCTCAGCAATGCCGAGGCCCTTAGCAACTGAGTGAGACCCTGTCTTTAATAAAATACAAAAAAGGGCTGGGGATGTGGCCCAGTGGTCGAGTGCCCCTGAGTTCAATCCCCGGTACCCCCCCCCCCCCCAAAAAAAAAATGCAGTAATCGAGACAGGATATCAATGTAAGTTAGTGGGATGTAATTGAGAATCCAGAAATAAACTCAAAACTCCTGCATTTAGGGTCAACCTGTTGGTTCTAGGCAGAAGGCCGCGCCTCCCAGGCAGAAGGCCACACCTTTCCAGGTGCCTTGTGAAAACTACGGCTCCCAAGATCCTCAGCGTGACCAAAACCTGACCAGCAAGACCCTTGTCCACTACCACTACCTCCCCCCCATGACCTCTGCTGGCCTATAGGACAAGGACTCACTCCAAGGGGGTTTTATTACCCCTACTCTATTTAAGCCAGCCCCGGACTGAAATCGCCCCTTTTGTTCCTGCTCTCACCTGGTTCCTGCGGCTCCCTGCTCCTGCTCTCCGCTCCCGCTCCCGCGTGCTCCAGCTCCCGTCCGTTCCCCGTGGTTTGTCCCCATCCTCTCTACGTGTTTCTTTGGTAATTCAATAAACCCCTTTCCTTTTCCTATACGACAGTTCGAGCCTCGGTCCCTTCCTGCAAATTCCGCTAACACAACCAATACTTGATAAAGTTGCCAAGTCGATTCAACAGGGGAATAGCTAGACTTTCCCAAAAAATGGTGCTGGGACAATTGGACACTCATATGCAGAATGACTAATTTTGACCCTTATATCACCACAAAAAAAAAAAAAAAAGTGAAAATGGTTTATAGAGCTCAATCTGGGAGATAGTAGGAAATGTTGGAAGCCTTGGATTAGGCAGAGTCTTACCTATAAAGCATAATGGATTTTTTTTAAAACCTGATGAATTAGAATTCCTCAAAATGACTAACTTACACCTCAAAAGTTATTCCTGCATGGCACGGTTTCACAAGCCTGTCATCCCAACGGCTCGGGAGGCTGAAGCAGAAGGATGACAAGTTGGAGGCCAGCCTCCACAACTTAGCAAGGCCCTAAGCAACTCAGTGAAGCCCTGTCTGAAAAAAATGAGGGGGGTCCTAGGGTGTACCACAGTGGTAAAGTGCCCATGAGCTAATCTCCAGTACCTAAATAAATAAAAATGAATAAATAACTATGTAAAAAAATGCCATAAAATTCAGTAACAATATTTCTGGATATGTATCTAAATGAATTGAAATACTTTAGTCTTAAGAAATTTTTGTACTCTCATTTTCACTGTGGCTTTATTCATAGTATCTAATAAAAGAAAAAAAAAATGAACTGACAGCTGGATGTGGTAGCACATGCCTCTAATCCCAGGGGCTGTGGAGGCTGAGGCAGGAGGATGAAGAGTTCAAAGCCAGCCTTAGCAATGGTGAAGCACTAAGAAACTCTGTGAAACCCTGTCTCTAAATAAAATACATAATAAGGGTGGGGCCATGGCTGAGTGATCAAGTGCCCCTGATTTCAATTCCTGCTTCCACCCTTCTCCAAAAAAAAAAATAAATAAATAAATATAAAAATAAAATGAGCTGCCTTTTAGATGAAAGGTATATTAGAAGATTTCTTCCAGCTGCAGAGCAACCAACCCCTTAGATGCTACACACTTATAGTTCAAACTGTTCCCTAGAGGGCAAGACTCAGATACTGGTATTTTCTAAATACTCCAAGAGACTTTGGTATCTGTGTCACCTTGTGTCAGACTGTTCTAAAACTAAGGACTGGAGCCAGGTGTGGTGGCACACGCCTGTAATCCCAGCACTTTGGGAGGCTGAGGCAGGAGGATCGCGAGTTCAAAGCCAGCCTCAGCGAGGCACTTAGCAACTCAGTGAGACCCTGTCTCTAAATAAAATACAGAAAAGGGCTGGGGATGTGACCCAGTGGATGAGTGCCCCTGAGTTCAATCCCTGGTACCCACAAAAAAAAAAAAAAAAAATAAAATAAAATAACTAAGGACTGGGTAAATATGGGAGGGTAGAATGAAAACACAATACACAATAAATTCTTCAAGGGGGAATCATAACTCAAGACACTGTGATAACTGAAACCAAAGTTGGAGATAAAACTAGATTCTCTGCTTCACTGATTTCTGGGTTATTGATTCAAAGGCTACTTGTTTAAATCTATGAAAAACAGGTATTAAAAACGTACCAGGTAATTCACATGGTTGTGAGGACAAAGGAGTTTGATGCAATGTTTGGGATGTTTCTACAGGTCGTTTTAATAAAGTGATCTTACATATGTTGTACCCAATTTGCAGGAAAAAATGTCTCACAAGCCACTCACGTAATAGCCAATGAAGCCTTTATTCTGGCCAGGGCCACCAACTACATCCAGCACAAAGCAGGATAGTAGAAAATGGCGCCTGCTCATAGCAAGGGTAGGGTTTATAAAGCATAGGGTTAATATGCTCTCGGGCCCTCAGGTGGAGACAGTTTAAGTTCAGTTTAAGCTGCCTTTGCTTATAACACATATGGGGGAAAAAAATTTAAATCCTCAATTGAGGACCCATCACATTAAAAAAAATTTAATTGGGACACATTAACTATACTATTTTTTTAAATATTCATTTATTTACTTTAGTTGTACACAATGCAATGCATTTATGTTTATGTGGTGCTGAGGATCGAACCCGGGCAGCGCACGTACAAGGCGAGCGCTCTGCCGCTGAGCCACAACCCCAGCCCAACTATACTATTTTATTTAGAAGAGAATCATTCTTAGTTTTTAAATATTTATTTATTTGCTTTAGTTGTAACACAATACATTTATTTATACGTGGTGCTGAGTATCGAACCCAGGCCGCGCACGTGCTAGGTGAGCACTCTACCGCTTAGCCACAAGCCCAGCCCAAGAGAATCCTTCTTTATAATGTCACTTAATTTTTACCTTCTTTTTCTCTGTGAAAAGCTCAGAAGAATAAACAAAATCTTTTAAAACTGCCCTCCAGTTCTTGGAGAAAAAAAATCACAAATAATGCATCCATTTGAAAAGAAACTTGTGAAAATATAATTGATAATGTTAGAACTGCAGTTTTGAGATGAAACTAAATTCCCCGCTTTGCCAATTTTGTTGGAGATCTTATTTTGCAAATTTTGAAGTGTGAAATCTATGGACACTCAGGGAAGGTAAGTGTAAACATAATAGGATTTATTTAAGCAAGAGAAGATAGAACTCCCACCATATGGGAGATTCATGATAGCAGAAAAGCCTGTTTTGGTGTGCCAGCTTAGGTGTTTATACATGGTTTTGGGCAGAGCATGGAGTAGAATATAGTTCAAATAGGTATTGAAAAAGGCATCCTGGCTACCATCTGGGTTCAATACTTTTTTTGAGCATCCTTCTTCCAGTAACTTCCATCTGGTTTCACCCCTGATACAAAGAATTTGGTTGAAGGTGTAACCCACAAGTGAGCCTCAGGTTTTTTACATTTGAAATAGGCCTTAATAGTGCTCATTAACATATCTATCCATTAGCTTCCAGGTGCGGTTGAAAGCTTTCCATTATACTGTGGCCTGGTTATTTTGCTATCTATTCTATTTTAACCTCATTCAATGTGAGCAGGAAACACTGGCTTTGTGAATGTGAACAGGGAGCTGGAAATATGGGGATTTATTCTCAGACCTATGGAGAGCTAAGCTGGAGTTCTGGATTTCAGATATTGATTTTGGATTTGAGATACTGCTTATCCTACATCTAAAAAGCTCAGGATGGGGCTGGGGTTGTGGCTCCGCGGTAAAGCACTCGCCTAGCATGTGTGCAGCCCGAGTCATATCCTCAGCACCACATAAAAATAAAGGCATTTTGTACAACTAAAACAAATAAATAAATATTTAAAAAATAAAAAGCTCAGGAGGCATGAAGATGGCAAGTTCAAAGCCAGCCTCAGCAACTTAGTGAGGCCCTAAGACACTCAGTGAGACCCTGTGTCTAAATAAATAATATATAAAGAGCTGGGGATGTGGATTAGTAGATAAACACACACCTGGGTTGAATTCCTGGTGCAAAAAAAACAAACAAACAAAAAACTCAGGAGGAGCAAGAAAAGGGGTCTCTAAAAACCACAGCTTCTCTCATGCAGGAAAACAACTAATAAAGTTGGGGTTCTCTCCTGATGATTAGTCCAGTTCTCCCCACACAATCTGGGGCATTCTGGACTAGTGGCACATGGATGCCAACATAGGGCTTCAGGGAGGGGCCGAAAACACCATATGATAATGGAACAGAATGCCCGGGGTCTCAACTTGTGTGACCTAAGCTCCACTACACTAGTCAGAGGGGACTGAAGGCTGAGCTGCCACTGAGAGGCCCTCTGGCCACCAGACTCTTGAGAAAACTATGAGGAGTCCTGGCCACCAATTCCAGTTTCTGCCATTGTCAGTTCCACTGGATGCACACAGCCTCCCTACCCAGTCTCAAGATAAGAACACACACTTACCATTTCCTGGCTTTCAGGGTGCTTAGTGGTTTTTTTTTTTTTTCCAGCACCTGTGTAGCACAGAAACCTGGGGCTCCTGATTAAGAACTGGAAGCCTAGAAATGGATTCAAATAATATGGGGCTTCAGTTACAAAGGGAACAGAAATTTGTGAAAGCCCTCCTCCTCATCACTGGCTGTGTGTGGATTGGACAGTTATTACCTAAGAGAGAGATTGGAAAGGGTTTTTTAGGAACTGCCTCCAAACTGAGCCTAGTGGGCCTTCTGTTTGAATGACAGTAAACTGCCTCCAACCCAGAAACAAATAAAGTCAGAAAGACAGGTTCTTGGCTGCTCTGTTTTTGTTGATAAAACCTGGGGGTCAGACCTATGGGAACCCACTAAAGAACCCCATGACCAAATATATGGATGGATGGGTGGATGGATAGATAGACAGATAGAGTCCTGATACAGGGTCTCAAATACTCCTGCAATGACTTTTGGTAACTGATATAGGCATGCTCCACAGTCCAATTTTTTTTTTCTTCTTCTACTTTTTTTTTTTCGTGAGTTAATGTGAATTACATTAAGGGCCTCAGGACGGCATTATTTAATCGCAGAGTTTCCGTTTTCTCCTAACAATACTGGAATCAAGTCCCCCCCAAAAATTGAATTTACATTTATAACTGAATATAAGAATAAACCAATTTGTGAATATATATGTATACATTTTTATAAAACAAAATTATATCACAATTTTTAAAAAAAACTTTACTGAACATTTCAGTTTTTCTGGTCTTATGAGAAAACAGCTTAAGGTTTCAACTTATAAGCAATTCCCTGAGGCAGCAACATCCTCACGCCCCCCACCAAAAGTGAGGCACAAGAATAATTTTAAAGATATTAGTATTAACATTTGCGGTGGCACACGCCTGTAATCCCAGCACTTGGGAGACTGAGGCAGGAAGATCATGAGTTCTAACCCAGCCTCAGCAATAATGAGGCACTAAGCAACTCAGTGAGACCCTGTCTCTTGATAAAATACAAAAAGGGGCTGGGGATGTGGCCCAGAGGTCGAGTGCCCCTGAGTTCAATCCCAGGTACCAAAACAATAAATAAATAAATAAAAAAGAAGTATTTCCCAATTCCTCTTAACCCTTCCTCTTCCCATGCAGTTAATTTAACTGACCACTAGCACCTGGGAAAAGGCCTTTGAGTGTCTGGCACCCCAAAGATCTCTGACATCAGGGGAAACCACAGCCACAGCTTATGCAGCTACAGCTGAATACCCAAACTGACTGCTTCCCTCACTTCCCTCCCCAATTTATAGAAAGAGACCCTTCATAACCTTTGAGTCAACTTTGGCTGAAGAGCTGCTGGTATGTGACCAGTTACTGATCCAAACTTTGGGCTAGGTTTTCACAGGCTTATATTACATTGAAGAAACAAGGATTTGTATTGAATCCTTTATTTCTGCCAAAGGCACCCTCTTTCTGACCCTCTTCTTACACCCTTCCTGCACTCCCCAGTCATTCTTTACACACCAAGCAAACTTCATGGATGAAGCCCTACTTGCCTTTTTGCTTCTGCATATGCCACTCATCTTTTCACTTTTTTTCAGAGAGATAAGACCCCATTCATTACTTGGGACCCTGTCCCTCATTACTTTAGTCCCTGCTGGACAGAGACATTGCCCTTAGGCTTACTAGAACCATGTCCCTTACCACCGGGATTGAGGAAATTATATTTCCCCAGTCCCTCATGTGTAAGTCCAGTCTGGGACTGGAATATTGGTTGCATAAAGATCACAAGGGACACCTTGCCCTCTATTGTTACATTTTCAGTTGAGCTTCTCCCAGGAGGGAAACTACCGAGTCAATTCCCAGAGACACCTCCATGAGCTGTCTCTCTGATAACTTTAAAAACCCTCTCTTCTCATACTGGACTCGAACTTAAATGCCTCATTAGACTCAGTACTCATATTTGGCCACAGTACAAATTAAATAGCCAACACTTATGGCCTAAATATGGAACTCTTGATAAAGAGACTGCAGGCGTTGGAAATTGTCTAACCCAAAATGGCAAGCACTTAGAAATTCTATATTTTTGAACTTCTGATTCTGATTATGGGCACCTAAATTGAAATTTCTGATCAGATCTATTTTATCCAAGTATAGATGTTTTGTTTTTACACTGTGCTTTGCTTAGAGGACAATTTACAAGGGTTGACCCTTCATCTAATAGAGTCTAAAAGATATGAGGTCTTTGCTTTTTTCTTCTGTGTATTGTATTGTCTACATGGGTTTGCATATCAAAACCAAAATATAGAGTGCTCATAAACTACAAAAATTTTTAAAAGGATCCAAATTCCTTTTATTCAAGTGATTAAAAATTTCAACTTAAATTGGGTAAACAAATGAAAATAATGATGTTTTTTAAAGTCATTAGCTCACACATTTCTTTTCCAGATAATCAGACAATGAAGAGTGTTGTTTTCTATAAAATGTTTGAAATGTAATCAATGACAATTGCTTTTAGTATTTTCTTTCAACAGAAAGGATGACTTAAATTGCTAAGTAAACTTTGTTTTTATGGATAACTTAAGTTAAAAATGAGTAAATCAGATTTAACATTAAATGGGAAAAACATTATAAATATGGTATTTTTAAAAATATTTATTTATTTGCTTTAGTTGTACACAATGCCTTTATTTTTACGTGGTGCTGAGGATAAAACCTGGGCCGCGTACGTGCGAGGCGAGCGCTCTACCGCTGAGCTACAACCCCAGCCCATAAATATGGTTTTAATAAATTGTTGCTCAATGGAAAGTTTAAGGTTGTTTGTTTCTGGTCTTCATTAAAAACCAGATGATTGGGGCTGGGTTGTGGCTCAGCGGTAGAGCGCTCGCCTAGCACATGCGTGGCCCGGCTTCGATCCTCAGCACCACGTAAACATAAATGCGTTGCATTGTGTATAACTAAAGCAAATAAATAAATATTTAAAAGAAAACAGATGATTAAGGGTTAAACTTCTGTTTTTATGTGAAGGAAAAATGAAGGATAGATGAACGCACGCTGAAACCGCCGTATAGGAAAAGGGGAGGGGGGGTTTATTGAATCACCAAAAGAAACACGTGGAGGGGATGGGGATGAACCGCGAAGGAAGAATGGGGGGACGAACGGGAACAGGGGCAAGCGCGAACAGAGAGCGATTTCAGTCCGGGGCTGGGCTTAAATAGAGTGGGGGTCAGAAAGCACCCCCCCTCGTGGAGTAAGTCCTTGCCCTATAGGCCAATAGAAGTCAGGAGGTAGTGAACAGGGCACTTGCTGGTCAGGTTTGCTGGTCATGCTGAGGATCTTGGGAAGTATAGTTTTTTCACAAAGCACCTGGGGAGGTGTGGCCCTTCTTCCTGGGAGGCGCAGCCTCTGCCTGGAATCCAACATTTCCCCCTTTTTGTTTTCTTAGGAAGAGGGGCGTCGTGTTTTGATCTGGCTGCTTCAGAGCTGAAATGGGGCGACGTGGGGTAGTTTTGAGGGGGGGATGCGGGCAGGCAGTTCAGGCTTGAGGGTGAAAAAAATTCCCAGGAGGCAGGCACCAAAAAGATGGATCTCTGCAGGAGTGAATTGGATGAAGGTTCCTTGAAGCCATAAATCGGTGAGGGTGTCAAACCAGGCTTCTGCAGAGGTCACCGGGGAATCAACCAGCTATCCTCTTGGAGAGCATGTAGGAATTGTAGGCCTCTCGAGTTTACAGGTGGCATCTTAACACTATTATGGAAACAACAAAGAAAAGAAGGTGAGAGGGATGATGGTCCGGCTGCTTATTCCACTGGGCAGGACTTACAGCAAAAGGCCAATAGAGGGAGTCAGGATGTAGTTGATCTCTCTAGAGATTGGCAAATCTG
>CM046675.1:291030-334888 GCA_025594165.1 Tamias sibiricus | reverse complement strand
CTCCCTTATCCTCCCTCCCCTTTGCCCTATGGAAAGTTCCTCCATTCTTCCTTTGCTCCCCCTACCCCCATCACCATTATGATTCAGCATCCTCATATCAAAGAAAACATTCTACCTTTGGTTTTTTGGGGATTGGCTAACTTCACTTAGCATTATATTCCCAAACTCCATCCATTTACCTGAAAATGCCATGATTTTATTCTTTTTGATTGCTGAGTATATATTCCGTTGTGTAACTGTATAACAAATGTTTCCCTATTGCTTCATCTACTGAAGGGCATCTAGGTTGGATTCCACAGTTTAGCTATTGTGACTTGTGCTGCTATAAAACATGATGTGGCTGTGTCCCCATAGTATGCTGTTTTGACACAGGGCTTTTGCAATGTCCTTTTTTTCTGTTTTGTCCTCCGGTTATTTTACAAAGGTAGTTTTTCCAAACCACTTCGTGAAGCGAGCGAGAGATTGACTACCAAAGACGATGATGAAACCAAGTGCCAAACCTTTAACTGGAAGGATAAGACAAAACACAATATCAGGGGAGGGAAGAAAAACAGAATGCTAACTGAGCGCACTGGTGCTTGCCTGTCATCCCTCCAGTGGCTCGGGAGGCTGAGGCAGGAGGATCGCAAGTTGGAGGCCAGCTTCAGCAAGTTAGTAAGATCCTAAGCAACTCAGAGAGACCCTGTCTCAAAATATAATGTATAAAAGGGCTGGAGATGGGACTCAGTGGTTAAGCACCCCTGGGTTCAATCCTGGTACAAAAAAAAAAAAAAAAAAGAAAGAAAGAAAGAAAAAAAAGATAAAAGAAAAATAATATACATATTAATGTCATGTGTTAATAATACAATACAATTTATATATATATATACATTAAATTTTGCGTGGATAAAAAAGAAAAAGAAGGCTCATCTGCCTCCTCCAAGGCACGAGGGCTGCGCGGGGGCGGGGCGGGGATGCCGGGCTGTCACAGCGTCACCTACTGCCTGGTCTCTTCCACCATAAATAGAAACATGTGCATCCATGTGGAATATACATGCAAGCTCCAGGCAAAACCTGGGTTCGATCCTCAGCACCACGTAAAAATAAATAAGTAAAATAAAGGTATTGTGTCCAACTACAACGAAAACATAAATTAAAAACAAACAAACAAACAAAAAAACGTACTACTACAAATCCACCCTCAATTCGCAAACGCAACATTTCTACAGCTGAGCTCCCTCCAGACCCAGCTATATCGTGAATTTTCCCTGCTTTCTTGCTTTGCTTTCCTGTTACCCATGGTTCCGTCCTGAAGGCGGCAGGAGGGAGGCAGGTGGGCCGCGACTCTCGTCACCGGGCACCCGGGAAAGCATCCAGAGCTCGCGCGGCAGCCTTTGACTGAAATGACCCTCCTCCCGCCCCGTCCCTGCCTTAGCACTGCAGCTGTCAAGTGGACGGCGGCCCCGCCCCTCTGGACGTACGGGGGCGTGGCCACGGAAGCGCAGTGGCGCCTGCGAGGGCCAGTGGTGTCATCAGGTGGCGCAGAGCGGAAAGTCTAAGAGCTCGCGTGCGGCAGGAGCAGCTGCATGTGGTTCCTGCGCCAGGCGCGGTGGCGCGAGCCTGCCGGCACCCGCTGCGGCACCAGTCCGCCCAGCGAGCTTTCGCCAGGAGCTCTTCCTGGGCAAAATCGAGAAGGTAAGGCGAGCCTGGGCGACCGCCGCTCTCTGGCCCTTGTACGAGTCCCCAACCTGCCCGGCGCGGCCCCTGACTCTCAAGTTCCCGCGTGCCTTGAAGCCTGCGCGCAGGGAGCGTGGATGCTGCGGGCCGATGTCCGCCTGGCTCTCGGGGCCGCGCCGCTCCCTGGCGCCTTCCCGCAGCCCTCGCGCACTCGCCGTGCCCTGGCACGAAATCTTTCGCCAGGCTTCCTGTCGCGCGCTGTCCCTTTCAGAAACCCAGAGCCCAGCCGCAGCTGCAGCCCTGTTTTGTTTTTGTTTTCCCTTGGCTCTGTGACTTTGAACTTGAGTACTTTCCCACTGACGCTGCAGCGAGCGGTGGGGTGTGTATCCCGTGGACGTGTTTAGAGCCCCGGGGAGGTTGCTGCATGCAGGTGCTCCTGTTCTCTGCGATCCCGGAGACGGCGCTCACCTGGGCACACACCTGTCGTCCTCGCGGCTGGAACTACACAGAGGCCGAGCTGGATGATCCCGAGTTCAAAGCCAGCCTCAGAGACTGAGCGAGACCCTGTCTCTAAAGAAAATACAAAGAAATGGGGGGCTGGTGAGTGGTGGCCCAGTAGTAGAGCGCTTGCATGTCATGTGTGAGGCACTGGGTTTGGTCCTCAGCACCACCTATAAATTTAAAATAAAAGAAATTAAAAAATAAATAAATTTAAAAAGGGGGTGTGTGAGCGCGGTGGCGCACGCCTGTCATCGCAGCACTTGGGAAGCAGAGGCAGGAGGATCGAGAGTTCAAAGCCAGCCTCAGCAATGGAGAGGCACTTAGCAACTCATGAGACCCTGTCTCTAAAGAAAATACAAAAAGGGGCTGGGGATGTGGCCCAGTGGTGTGGAGTGCCCCTGAGTTCAATCTCCAGTACCAAAAGAAAAAAAAAAAAAAAATGAAGGTGGGGCTGGAGATGTGGCTCTGTGGTTAAGTGCCTCTTGGGTCAATCACCAGTACAAAAAAAAAAAATGCTGGCTTCAAGACGTATTACTTTTGCTCTGTGGACTAATGACTTCACTCCTCTGTGCCTTTGTGCTTTCTAAAGTAGGTGTAAACAAAGCGAACATCAGCCCACACTTCTTTGAGCTTAGTCAAAATATGGTCTGATTCTGTGTCATGCAAAATGTTATTCCCTGGCTTTAGAACATTCTGCCAAGGTTGTCAGGACACACCCTTAGATGCCATTACAGACGCAGGAGCTCAGACTCAGACCGTGAGTGACACACCCTGCTAGAAAGTGCAGAGCTTAGCAGCTTTAAAATGTGGGGAACCCTCTTCCCCAAAAACCTGGGTCTGTGGGTTCTTTGTCCTGGGGCTGTCTGCCTCCCAGCCGCGTGATGAAGAAAAACTGAAATCTCTTAGGCCTCTTTCAGTCACTAAGGCCCACTGGCATCTTGTCCCCAACCTCACTCCATGTCACTGTTGCTTCCCATTTCCCTGAGAATACCTGGACAGGAACAGTGGCTAGATGAGAACCTTGACCCCTGCACTTACCCACACGCCATGTGTGCCCACTACTCTTGGCAATGGTCAGTTCGGTCACTGGACCCCAGCCTTCCCATTTACTCAAGGGCAATTATTTCCTTTCTCATCTATATCAAATCTTCTCTCAATTCAAGGTTTGTTCAAGCTTTGTCCCGGACCGTCATCAAAGTCAGTAGTGACCTCCGTGATGTCACATCTAAGGGTCTATTCTCAGCCCTCCTCCTTCTAGACTCACCAGTGGCCTCTGACACAGTTAAGGGCCCTGTCTTCTTGGATGCGCTCCATTTGCCTAGCTTCTGAAAACCTTTCTTTCCCAGGGTGCTTTGCTGGTTCCTTCTTGGCTCGTTCACCTCTAGACATCGCCCAGCCGTTCCCGCTAGCCACGCTGGAGTTGGGGTTTTTCCAAGGTGCAGCATGTGAACCAACTTCTCTTATCTACAATTACCCTCTTGAGGACCTAGGTTAGTGTCCTGGCTTTAAATACCATCTGTATCCTCATGACTCAAACTTGTTTCTCCAGCCTAGATCTCCTTCCTGGGTTCTAGACTTTTTATAGCTGCCTTTCTGCTCAGAAGCTTTATTTAGGTGCTGTGATGGGCATCTGTAATTTAGCATATCTGCTAGGGCTTTTTATCTAGTTTTGTGGGTTTTTTTTTTTTGTTTGTTTTTGTTTTGTTTTTGTTCTTGTTTTTCTTTTTTTCCTACCAGGAATCGAACTCAAAAGTGCTTACTCACTGAGCTCCGTCCTCAGCCCTTTTTCTATTTTATTTAGAGACAGGGTCTCACTGAGTTGCTTAGGGCCTCACTAAGTCATTGAGGCTGGCCTCCAATTTGCAGTCCTCCTGCCTCATCCTCCTGAACTTCTGGGACGACAGTCATACACCACCGTGCTGAGCTGTATCTTGAGAGTTTGTTCCTGGTCCCCATCCAGTCCTGCACCTCCCACCAGCCTAATTTTTCACAGCTACTGGGTTTGCAGGGCGGCCTCCAGCTGTGATCCTGGAGGTTCTGGAGGTGCAGGGTGGGGCAGGGGTTGGTGGTGGTTCTTTAAGCGTCCTGGCTGCAGCGGGTCGTTTGGAGATGCACTGTTGAGGGTGTTTGACGCGTTAGATTTTCCACAGCGATCCACGGAAGCCCAGACCTCACTTTCTGCAGCAGAGGCCGGGCACACTCGAGCCTGTACCATAAGTAAGTTCCTGCTAGTATCTAACCTAGAGCTGGTCCTTGCTAAGACCAAGGTGAAATTTAAGACCAAATCAGCATTTCAGTGGCATCACTTGATTTTTTTTAGAGACAGGGTCTTGCTGAATTGCTTAGTGCCTCACTAAGTTGCTGGGGCTGGCCTCCAGTTTGCAATCCTCCTGCCTCCGCCTCTCAAGCTGCTGGGATTATAGGTGTGTACCACTGTGCCCAGCCAGCTGACATTTTTTTAAAATGCAAGCACCCATTAACACAATGATACAGTTATTGTGGTACAAACACCTCCTGGCAGAGGTAGATTGTGCAGTGTCCCTCTGCCCACCTGGCACTATGATGTCTCAGGAAATGATGACCATCGGTTGTTGGTGATGAATTTTACTCCCCTGGATGTTGAAGTTTGAACATTAGAGAAGCACGCCCAGGCAAGCAGATAAAGCAGGGCTTATTTTAAAAGGGGTAACATAGACTTCTCCCGGGAGGGAGAAGGGGGCCATTGCTGGTCTCTTCATATCCCAAGAAGCAAGGCAGGTCTGCCTTTTTTATTTTGCTTATTTAGTTGGTACCGGGTACTGAACTCAGGGGCACTGGGCCAGTGGGCCACATCCCCAGCCCTTTTTTGTAATAGAGACAGGGTCTCACTGAGTTGCTAAGTGCCTCGCCATTGCTGAGGCTGGCTTTGAACTCATGAACCTCTGCCTCAGCCTCCCAAGTGCTGGGATCACAGCCATGTGCCACCGTGTCCCGGCTGGTCTGCCTTTTTTATAGGTCCCAGGGCTTCCTTTGTTCTCCTGCTCTCTTCCCTTATCTCTCTCTTTCCTGTGTGTGTGACCAGGTGGGCTGGCCGATAGGTGAGAAGCAGATGGAATGAAGGCAGAAGGGCAGGATGGAGCATCCCAGGACACATGAATTAACAACTTTACAGCTCCCTGTGGGGTGGGGGGGCAGTTCCTAGGACAACCTACCTTGGCAGCAGGTTGGGGCAGGGGAAGGTTCTTGATAAGCATGGAGGACGGGCTCTGAAGGAATTGACATTCCAGTCCCTCAGGGGACATCTCCCAGCAGTCTCCAACTTCCCCAGACTCACTCAGATTGGCTTTCTTGATCCGACCTGACTTGATTTACCTGTCTGTACTGCCTGCCTGTCGGATTCTGGCTCCAGAAGGCTCATTCTCTGCTGGGGGAGCTGTCTGGTGTGGTCTAGGTGCTTGGCTACACTCTGGGCCTCTAGCCCCAAGTTTTGCCAGCAGAAATCCTGCCTACGCCCAGCCGCGATCATAGCCTACAATGTCTCTGGACATTGCCAAATGCTCACTGAGAGGTCTGACGGCCACTGTGGGAAGCACTGCTCCAGGAGCCACAGGATTAAAAAGTAAAATCAAGGGCGGGGGATGCAGCTCAGTCAGTAGATTGCCCGCCTCACAGGCACAAGGCCCAGGTTCAGCCCCCAGCACCACACACACACAAAAAAGAGAAGTAAAATCAAAGCGTCCCTGCACTTATGTAGTCTGCATTCAGTCACGAGCTTGCAGAGGTGGCTGGGTGGCCTGTGTTTGCCTCACAAAGGGTAAACAAGGCCTAAGGCCAGGAGGTCAACAGACAGCAGAGCTGGCCCCAAACTCAGGATGCGGGTGTGCAGCCCACCAGCAGAGGGCGCCGTCCACACACGCCAAGGCCAGGCTTGCAGCAAGTGTGTGGGATCCTGCTGCTGTCAGGGCTGGGCTCTGCACCCCCACCCTGCCCCACTCGGCTTCAATAAAGACGCTTTTTTTTTTTTTTTTTTTTTTGTACCAAAGACTGAACTCAGGGGCGCTCAGCCACTGAGCCCCATCCCCAGCGCTTTATTTATATTTTATTTAGAGACAGGGTCTCACTGAGTTGCTTAAGACTTCACTGAGTTGCTGAGGCTGGCCTCCAACCTGCGATCCTCCTGCCTCAGCCTCCTGAGCCTCTGGGATGACAGGCCTGCACCACCGCGCCCTGCGTGATTTTGTTTTTGTAATGTTGATCCAGTTTTATTTCTGTCATTAATAAAAATAGGAAGCAGTGAAAGCTTTGCCTTGGTGGGAGGGGTGGCAGGCCTGTGACTAACACTGCCCCCCCCTCCTTAGGTGGCCTGGATCTCTCCAATACCATGTACGCCCGCCTGGGGGAGATCATCAGCCTGAACGGCTCTATCCACGGTGACCCTGGCGGCGCACCAGGCCAAGGACCTCAAGGTCAGCGCTGGGCTCTCCCGCGTTGCCGAACTGGGCGGAGCTGGGCACTTCCGGGTGGAGGGGGTCAAGGTGATGGGGTAGGTCTGGGAGGACAAGCCCCCCTCCAGGTCACTCGTGCTAGCCACATGTGACTCGTGGTCACCGGACATGTGGCCTCCACTTGGCCCACGTGGCCTGGCCCAGGCTCAGATGTCCCTGCACACTGTCCCCCTCCTCTGTGCGCTGGGTCCGACCCCTTCTTTGAGGACCAGGTGGCAGCTCTGAGATAGGAGCGTAATGGGCCAGGGCCACAAGGTTCACAGTGGCGGTCACGTGAGGGTCCCCCCTGCTCCGTGGAGAGCAAGCCCTGGCGGCAGTCACTTAGCAGCAAGAGGCGGGACCGCGGGGACCCTGTGTGCACATCCCAGCACGCCTGGAGGGGCCGCCCCGCGAGCCTCCAGGAGGGACGTGTGGCCCTGGGCATGCGCAGTGTTTGTCCCCCCCCACCGCCACTGGCTCTGGGCATGCGCAGTGGGTGTCCTGCCCCTCAACCCTTCCACGCCCACCCCCGCCCTGGGCAAGCACAGTGTGTTCCCCGTTGCGGGCACTGGCCCGCGTCCTCTCCTGCAGGCAATTGGCGGTGTCCTCGGGAGGGCGGCTCTCAGCACACCCTGGGCACAAGGGATGTGGGTGTCAGCCAGAATGAGGGCAGGGCCGCGCCGCTCTGCTGGGGCGCAGGTGTGCGGCAGCTGGAGTGGGGACATGCCACCACGTCAGGCAGGGCCCCTCAGGTGAATGGGCCGCACTCAACCCCACACCCAGGAGAGGCAAGCGAGGCCTCTCTGACCCAGCTCCCAGGGGGCAGGAAAAGATGGAGCAGGGCGCCCTGAGGCCCGTCTTGCTGAGGGGCAGCGCTCAGGGAGTCCCCCAGTGGGGCGGGGTTTCTGACGTCCCCTGTCAGCGGGGCGACTGCCTCTGCAGGCCACGCCCACCTCCTGTGCTGGGGGGGTTATAGGCAGAGCCCAGCCCAAACGGGCAGCGTGAGTGCAGTCCGCCCGTGTGCCCGTGCTCACACCTCACACACACACCGCCCGCCCAGGGGTGGCTCACCCCAGTGGAGGCTCAGCTAAAGTAGGAGTAGCCCAGGCACCCTCCAGCACATGGGTGGATAAAGAAAGTGTGGTGCGCACACGGTGGAATATTACTCAGCCTTAAAGAAGAATAAAATCATGGCATTTGCTGGTAAATGCATGGAGCAGGAGACCATCACGCTAATGACATAAGCCTAGTCCCAAAAAACCAAAGGCCAAATGTCCTCTCTGAGATGTGGATGCTGGCCCTCAATCAGGGGGAGGAGGACAGCAGCTCACTGGATGAGACAAGGGGAGTGAAGGAAGGAGGGGAGGGAGTGGGAAAGACCGTGCAGTGGGTGGATGGCACTTTCCATGTTCACATGTGAACCACATGACCAGGGACACTCCACAGCACGTCCCCCCACAGGAATGGGAGTGACACCCATGTATGTGTGATGTGTCAGAACGCACTCTGCTGTCACGGAGAGCCAAAAAGAATGAAATAAAAAGACCCTGTGTACAAAAAAAGGCTGTGTTCCTCTCAGGGCATCATCTTGGTGGGCAACGAGCAACAGAAGGCCAAGTACCTGCCCAGGCTGGCGTCGTGGGGAGCACGTCGCAGCCTTCTGCCTCACGGAGCCATCCAGGTCTGTGCCCTCGGCCACCTTCTGCAGCTGCCTGGGCCTGCTGTCTGTGGGGCCACTGGCTGCCCCCTCCCCCGACACCCTGCAGCCGCTGTCCGTGTTCCCTTATGTTCATCCAGTTTCTCTTTACGATGAGTCAGGACCCCCACGGCCTCTGTCACCTCCGTGTCTGTGACTGACAAGCCCCTGATGCCCAGGAAAGCAGTCAGCCTCCTAAGACGGGGGGTGGGCCACGGCTTCCAGTTTCATTATGGGGCCACCCCAGTCCTGCTTCCCTGCGCTTGGGGGCCTGGAACAGCCAACCTCTTCTCCTGTCCCAGATGCCTCCTCACAGTCACGGGAGGAGCCTCGCACAGCCCACATTTCCGTTGTTTTCACTGCCAATTTTTTCCTGTTGTACAGAAGTAAAGATGGACCAGGTCCATCCTGCTGCCTATTTTTTAAATAAAGTTTTTTTGTTTTGGGGGGGGATTTTTTTTTTTTTTTTTTGTTACCTGGCATTGAACCCAGGGGTGCTTAACCACTGAGCCCCTCCCCAGCCCTTTTTTATTTTTTATTTAGAGACAGGGTCTCCCCAAGTTGCTTAGGGCCTTGCTAAGTTGCTGAGACTGGCCTCCAATTGGCGATCCTCCTGCCTCAGCCTCCCAAGTTGCTGGGACTAGAAGTGTGAGCCCCTGCACCCAGCTTTTTTTTTTTTTTTTTTTTTTTTTTTTTTTGTGGTACTGGGGATTGAACTCAGGGATACTCGACCACTGGGCCACACCCCCAGCCCTATTTTGTATTTTATTAGAGACAGGGTCTCACTGAGTTGCTAAGTGCCTCGCCATTGCAGAGGCTGTCTTTGAACTCATGATCCTCCTGCCTCAGCCTCCCAAAGTGCTGGGATTCCAGGCGTGCGCCACCGCGCCCGGCTCCCTGCACCCAGCTTTAAGTAAAGTTCTGTCGGGCCATGCCATCTGCTTATAGCCTACGCTGACAGCCACTTTTGTGTCACAGCAGCAGCGTGGAGGTGGGGTGAGCTGTAGCTGGCAGAGCTGAACCTGTCTCTTGTCTGACCTGTAGTTTGAGTGTCTGCCCACTCCTCAGATCTTACCGCCCAAAACCCTCCATTTTTGGGCCCTCTGATTTATGCCCTTGCCACATCCTCTGTCTCTGCAGTGGCAACGACGCCGCCTCCATCTGGACCAGAGTCAAAGAAGTGAAGACAAGAAGCACTACATCCTCAACGGCTCCAAGGTACAGCCTCGACCTCCTGCCTGCAGGTGGTCAGGGCCACTTCCTGTGATCACCCAGTGGCCACCTTTTTTTTTAGTGGTGCTGGGGACTGAACCAGGGCCTTGCAGTGAGGCCGGCACTCCACCAACTGTGAGCCCCAGCCCTGCATCTAGTGCACTTTCATGTATCCAACTTTGGGTGGTGCTGGTCCATGGAGAGCGCTCAGGAGGGGCTCACTCATAGCTTGTGGGTTTTTTTTTTTTTTTTTTTTTTTGTGGTACCAGGGATTGAACTCAGGGGCACTGGGCCACATCCCCAGCCCTTTTTTGTATTTTATTTGAGACAGGGTCTCACTGAGTTGGTGCCTCACCACTGCTGAGGCTGGCTTTGAACTGCGTTCCTCCTGCCTCAGCCTCCCAAAGTGCTGTGCACCACCGCGCCCGGCTTTGTTGCTGCGGACTGACCCAGGACCTCGCGAGGCCTCCACAACACCAACTGAGCCCCATCCCCAGCTTTAAATCCTAGTTGCACGGAATTTCATGCATCTGTAACTTTGGATGGTACTGGTTCGTGGACTGAGCGCAGGTCAGCAGGCGCACTCGCAGCTGGTGGGTTTTGATTGCTGCCTCTTCTTGATCGCATCTGTTGCAGTTTAAAAATGGACCACTAAGGGATAGAAAGCTGGGTCATCATTAACACATGAAAAAAATGAATGCTTGATTTCTGAGTATCTCATCACTATTCAGATTTCCAAATTGTCTCATGCCTCTGAATCAAGATTGAAGTAAAAGCCAGGGCGCGGTGGTGCACGCCTGTGATCCTAGCACTTGGGAGGCTGAGGCAGGAGGATCTCCAGTTCAAAGCCAGCCTCAGCAATGGCGAGGCACTTAGCAACTCAGTGAGACCCTGTCTCTAATAAAGTACAAAAAAATAATAATAATAATAATAATAATAAAAAGGACTGGGGATGTGGCCCAGTAGTCAAGTGCCACTGAGTTTAATCCCTGGTACAAAAAAAAAAAAAAAAAAAAATTGAAGTAAGGCACATGTCAGGAATTCAGCGGCTCAGGAGGCTGAGGCAGGAGGATTGCAAGTTGGAGGCCAGCCTCAGCAACTTAAGCCCTAAGCAACTCAGTGAGACCCTGTCTCTATATAGAATCTAAAAAGGGCTGGGGACGTGGCTCAGTGGTTAAGCACCCCTGGGTTCAATCCCTGGTACGAAAAAGATCAAAATAAGTCCCGTCAGTTGGAGTGTGTGGAGCAGCCTCTGTTTTACCCGTGCTCTCATCATCCCTCTGCTTCCCCCTCCCTCCCCACATCCCCTTTTCTCCTTTTAGATTGACAGGTGACTGTGCGTAAGATGGCGTGCACGTGTCTTGTGAGGTTGGGAAGCCCCTCCTCATTGGGGGCTCCTGGTTGTGGGTGGCAGGACCCGAGCTTAATTCCAGGCGCAGCTCCCTGTCCCCACCGGTGTCTCCTGAGAGCCTCCCGGCCCCCAGCCTCTTCACACAGCTTTTGCTTCTGCACAGCTGTGGCCTTGGCCTCCCTGGCCAGAGGTCCGGGGCCAGCTGGAGCCAGCTCTGAAGAGTCCTGGCCTTGAGTCTGCAGGTCTGGATCACCAATGGGGGGGCTGGCCAGCATCTTCACTGTGTTTATGAAGACTGAGGTCCTGGATTCCGATGGCTCAGTGAAAGACAAAATGACAGCTTTCATAGTGGAGAGAGACTTTGGTGGCATCACCAAAAGCCCGAGGATAAATTAGGCATCTGGGGCTCCAACAGTAAGTTTGTGTGTGTAAAATAAGATTTAAATCATTTTTGGAGCCAGGCAAGGAGGTGCACACCTGTAATTCTAGTGAGTCAGGAGGCTGAGGCAGGAGGATCACAACTTTGAGTCCAGCCTCAGCAATTTACTCTCAGAAACTTAGTGAGACTCTGTCTCAAAATAAAAAGGGCTGGGATGCAGCTTGGCAATGATGTTCTCCTGGGTTCAGTTCCCAGTCACAAGTACATATTCTGGGTGTCAACATTGTTGGTGGAAAGCCACTGAGACTTCCTGGTGGTAGGGGAGCTCCTGGGAGTTCACTCGTTCACTCTGCAGTCACTGGCTGGGGCCGCTATTTGTGCTAATCTTTGGTGACATCAAGGGGGATGTGGCCAGCAGAGGAAGAGACACCACAAAGGCTGGACAGCAAGTGACCTAGGTAAGCCCAGCGTGATGGGCACACCTGGCATCCCAGCGGCTCAGGAGGCTGAGGCAGGAGGATGGCAAGTTGGAGGCCAGCCTCAGTGAAAGTGAGGTGCTAAGCAACTCAGTGAGACCGACCCTGTCTCTAAATAAAATACAAAAAGGCTGTGGATGTGGCCCAGTGGTCGAGTGCCCCTGAGTTACAGTCCCCAGTACCAAAAAAAAAAAAAATTATTTACAGACAGTGTCTCTCTGAATTGATTAGGGCCTCAATAAGTTGCGGAGGCTGGCCTCCAACTTGCGCTCCTCCTGCCTCAGCTTTCCAAGCTGCTAGCATGACAGGCATGCTCCACCGTGCCCAGCATGAACCCTGCAAGTGGATCAGGGGAGGGGAAGGAAGGTCGCAGATGAAGCAGATTATGTTGTGTGCTTGTGCAGTGTGGCACCGTGAGCCCAGGGCTAAGTGTGATCACAAAGCACAAATCAAGTTTTTTTTTTTTTTTAGTTTTTTGTTTGTTTGTTTGTTTTTGCCTCAGCCTCCCAAAGTGCTGGGAAAGCTTGGCAGGTGCCTGGGGGAAGGGGTTGCTCTCCGCCTTGGGCCAGCTCTGCAGGGACCTGTGCCCACAGGAGTGTGGGTGGGTGTTGCCACTGCCATTGAGCAGGGCCTCAGGAGAGAAGGTCCATGGCACAGGTGGCGTCAGGGAGGCAGTGTCCTGCCCACAGCCAGCAGTTTATGATTGTCACCCAACCGAGTTCTGAGCTCCAGCCCTGCCCTCTGTCCCATCCCTGCAGGTGCTGTGAGTGCGTCACCTGCCTGGGGGCCAGGGGACAGGGGTCTGTGATTTTCCCTAAAGTCTCACATTCCTGTTTCAGCCTGTGAAGTCCATTTTGAGAACACCAAGGTCCCCGTTGAGAACGTCCTGGGAGAAGTCGGCGGGGGCTTCAAGGTGAGTGGCTGCCTGAGGCTGGGGCTGGGGCGTTCCCTCGTGCAGAATGGTGGCCCCACTTTCTGTCCTGTCCCTCCCCCTGGCAGACCAGCCTATGCTTGACCTGTGACTGGGTGTGACTCTCTGGTGGCACGTCAGCAACATGAATCAAGCCAGGCATGGTGCCTGTCATTCCCAGCAGCTCGGGAGGCTGAGGCAGGAGGATCACAAGTTGGAGGCCAGCCTCAGCAATGGTGAGGCACTTACCAGCTCAGTGAGACCCTGTCTCTAAATAGAATATAAAAAGGGCTGGGTTGTGTCTCAGTGGCTAAGCACCCTGGGTTCAAACCCTGCACCACAAAAAAAGGGAGAAAGGTAGGTAAGTAGTCAAACCTAGATGAAGGAGTCTTTGGTCAGCATTGGACTTCCTTCATCAGAGAGGCCTCCCTGTCTTTATAAAGGGAAGGGAGTCCCCTCCCCGCGGGCATAAGAAACAGGCCACTGGGCTCCAGAGAAGCTAGCACACAGCCTCTGTCTTGAGTTCCAGCCCATCCCCGAGTGTTCTTTTTTTTTTTTTTTTTCTTTTCTTTTCCCTTTTTTTTTTTTTTACTATTTTAAGAAATAATTCAAGCCGGGCGTAGTGGTGCACGCCTGTCATCCAAGCACTTGGGAGGCTGAGGCAGGAGGATCGTGAGTTGGAGGCCAACCTCAGCAATGGCGAGGCACTTAGCGACTCAGTGAGACCCTGCCTCTAATAAAATACAAAAAGGGCTGGGGATGTGGCCCAGTGGTCGAGGGCCCCTGAGTTCAATCCCCAGGACCAAAAAAAAAAAAAAAAAAAAAAAAATTGGATTCCCTTCATGACTAATTGCATTCAGCATCTCTCCACGTGCTTAAGGGCCATTGTACAGGGTCGTTGTGTCTTTTTCTTTGTTCTAGTTAGTCACACGTGACAGTAGAAGGCATTTGGACACATAAATGGAGTATGACTGCTCATTCCTCTGGTCCTACGTGATGCAGGGTCACCGATCGTGGAGTCATTGTACGCAGGGTCTTAATGTCCGAGTCATTCTACTCTCCTTCCTACCCATGCCCCTCCCCTCCCTTCACTCCCTCTGCCTAATCCAGAGTACCTCCATTCTTCCTAGCTGCACCTCCTTTGTTGTGTGTTAGCACCCACATATCAGAGAGGACATTCGGCCTTTGGTTTTTTAGAATTGGCTTATTTCACTTAGCGTGAGAGTCTCTAGCTCCATCCATTTACCTGCAAATGCCATCATTTCATTCTTCTTTAAGGCTGTGTAATATTCCACTGTGTATATACCCCACACTTCCTTTATCTGTATATAGACTTTGAAGAGATGTCTATGCAAATCCTTTGTCCTTTTCTTTTCCTTTTTTTTTTTTTTTTCTCTTTTCTTTTCCATTCGTCAATTCAAGGTGCTGGGGCTTGAGACCTGGGCCTCACCTAAGCAGGCCCCACCACTCAGCCACACCCCAGCCCCTGGGCCCATTTTGAAATGAGGAGATTTGTCCCCGTGGTGTTGCCCTGCCCTAGGTAACAGGGTGACTCTGCAAGCTCCCCTGGGAAGCCCCCCACTGGGCTGTGAAGCAGGGATCACAGTGACACCCCCCCCCCACTGCCCAGAGACACAAGAACCCGGATTAGAGGCTGTGAGCCGTGCCTGGCAGAGGAGGGCCCAGGCCACAGAGCAGAGGCTGGACAGGCAGCAGGCCGAGGGGCGGTGAGGCTCGGGCAGTTCTGGGTGGTCACTCACACAGCCCAGGCCCCGCAGCAGCTAGACAGTGGCCACGCCAAAGCCCTGGACGCCCCCTCCCAGGGGTCGCCTTTCTTCACAGTTTTGTTGCTTCCTACATTTTCTAAATGGTGCACGTCCCGTAAATAGCTCGTGTGTGTGTTGCACACTGTAGCCTAGGGTCGTCATCATCAGGAAACCACAGCCATCTTGTTTTTTTGGGGGGGAGGGGGCTGTACCAGGGATTGACACATGGGGGCACTTGAACCACTGAGCCCCATCCCCAGCCCTATTTTGTGTTTTATTTAGAGACAGCATCTCATGAGCTGCTTAGGGCCTCACTGAGTTGCTGAGGCTGGCCTCCAACTCTTGATCCTCCTGCCTCGGCCTCCTGAGCTGCTGGGATACAGCGCGCCCAGGCCTCCTTCTGTAGTGTCCACAGCTATGTTCTAGATCCCAATTTCTCCCAAAGCAGCGTCCAGTCCATTTTTGAGCAGCCCCTACCTATCACTTGGCTTCTGTGTCTATTGGTGAAACCTTTAGACCACTGAGAGGGAGGAGCCCTCACAGCAGCCGCTCACTGTCACCTGGCCTTTGGTCACGCTGGGACCTCTGGATCCACTCGCGTGTGCCATTGTTTGGTATTCAGGCCGAGAGCAGCAGCACATGCTGGTAACCCACACGAACGTTAGAAAGTCTGTTTTCCTCTGAATATTAAAACACTCATTTTTCACCAGTCTCTCTGGCAAAATATTTTTTAGAATTATAGTACTGGGGCCAGGCACATGGTGGCACATGCTGTAATCCCAGCTACTCAGGAGGCTGAGGCAGGAGGATCGCGAGTTGGAGGCCAGCCTCCGCAATGGCGAGGCACTTAGCAGCTCTCCGGAGACCCTGTCTCTAATAAAATACAAAAAAAGGGCTGGGGACGTGGCCCAGTGGTCGGGTACCCCTGAGCTCGATCCCAGTCCCCCTCCACTTGCTCAAAAAGAAGAAACCTCTTGGGGACAAAGGGCAGGGGACAGGCTGTCCCTGCGCCTCCCTCACTGCCCCTGCTTCCCCCCCCCGCAGGTGGCCATGAACATCCTCAAACAGCGGGCGCTTCAGCATGGGCAGCACGTGGCCGGGATGCTCAAGCAACTGATGGGTAGGTGACTCTGGCCCCGGAGCAGGCCCAACCGAGTCTGGCCACCTGGGCAGATGAGCAGCAGGCCTCGGCTCAGACAGAAGCCTGCCACTGCCTGGGCTGGCCTGGTTCACTGCACCCCCATGTCACTTAGGTGGGCGTGACGGGGACTGGGGATGGGCACTCGGTCCCAGCAGGGGGGCCGCTGCCCTGCTCCCACCAGATCCTGTCCTGGGGCTAGGGCCCAGGCCCCTCGGCCTCTGGGTCTCCCTGCACTCTCTTCTGTCGGGACCCCAGAACGTGGATTCCGTGGCTGCAGGCAGCCCTGTGACCTCCACGGGGACAGGCCTGGGTGCCAGGCTCTGGAGCCCGCTTCCTGCCTCTGATAGATGAGGAGGCCGAGGCGAGTGGCTGCCGAGACCCTGCGCCTGTCCCCAACCTGCGCCTGCCAGCCCCGGGCTCTGGTCTGCTCATGAGGCCGCCCCGCCTGGAGAACTTCAGTGTGGTGACCCTGCCCCCCAAAAGGGGACAGACCTGATGAGGTCCCACAGCCAGAAACACGTGGCCACGGGGCCTGTCCTGGGGAGCGGCTGGTGGCGGGTCAAACTGATCATCCACAAACAGAAGCACGTTTTAATGTTGTTTTGTTTTGTTTTGTTTTGGTACTGGGGATTGAACTCCGGGGCACCCGACAATTGGGCCACGTCCCCAGCCCTTTTTCTATTTTATTAGAGACAGGGTCTCACTGAGTTGCTAAGTGCCTCGCCATTGCTGAGGCTGGCTTTGAACTTGAGATCCTCCTCCCTCAGCCTCCCAAGTGCTGGGATTAGAGGCATGTGTGCCACCGCGCCCGGCTTTTGTTTTGTTTTTTGAGACAGGGACTCGCTAAATGTCTGAGGCTGGCCTCAAACCTGCCATCCTCCTGCCTCAGCCTCCTGAGTCACTGGGATACAGGCGTGGGCCGCTGTGCCCTGCTCAGTGGGCAGTTTCAGAGAATGGGCTTTGGGTGTGCGTGCCTGGTATGTGAGCCACATGTCACTCAGCAGCCCAGGGAGCTCAGCCCTGTTCACAGCCAGGCACCTCCAGGCCCCGGTGTACAGCCGGGGTACTCTTGCTTTAGTCTGAGCACCTGTGACAGCTGTGGGCTCACTCCCAGCTGGTGGGATGCTGTGTGGGCCTGGCTTTGGGCTGGGCTCCTGCCACCTGCCACCGACTGCCTCATCGCAGCCACTCAGAGGCAGTGCTGGGGGGTGGCCAGGCTGCCACAGTGAACAGCACCAGGACCCACTCCATGTCTGACTCGGACCTGCCTCTGTCACCCCTGCCCACCTCCTGCAGGCCCCGTAGGTGTCCTGCCTCTGACCCTGGATGCTGGGAGTGACTTTTGGGGGGTATCCGGTCTCAGCAGATGTGATTTTTTTTTATTTTTATTTTTAATTTTTTATTTTGTGGGTTGTACCAGGATTGAACTTGGGGATCGAACCCGCGCTCGTGCTACCACTGAGCCACATCCCAGCCCTTTTTAATTTTTTAGAGACAGGCTCCCGCTGAGTTGCTGAGGCTGGCCTCTAACTTGTGATCCTCCTGCTTCAGCCTCCCAAGATGCTGAGATGACAGGCGTGCACCGGGGCGTCTGGCAGCACACATTTTTTCTTACAGTTCCTGCTGGGCATTGGAAGGGTGATGGCAGTGACCTTTGGAAATCATTTTTGGGAACTCAGGAATGCGCTGGTTCTTTTTAACACCTCTTCTCTTCTCCAGAATTAACCGCTGAATACGCCTGTACGCGAAGCAGTTCAACAAGAATCTCGGTGAATTTGGATTGATTGAGGTACCTGAGGCTTGGCTTCACCTGGGGGTGTAAGAAGTTGCTGTGTCCATGCTGCTGCCTTGTGTAGAGTGCTGTGGGAAGAAGAGTGGACGAGGCTTCATTGACACAAGTCCTGTTGATGAACACGCCTGGCTCTGCTGCTCCTGCACAGCAAGGCTTCTGCCCTATAGGCTTCTCTCCTGGTGGGCGGATCTGGGTCCCAGCACGTGCAGATGGCTCCTTTTTTTTTTTCCCCTTGGTACCAGGGATTTAACTCAGGGGCACTCGACCACTGGGCCACGTCCCAGCCCTATTTTGTATTTTATTTAGAGAGAGGGCCTCACTGAGTTGTTGAGGCTGGCCTCCAACTTGTGATCCTCCTGCCTCAGCCTCCTGAGCTGCTGGGATCACAGGCATGCGCCACTGGGCTCCCGGCTCAGATTGCCTTTTTTTTTTTTTCCTCTGTGGTGCTGGGGACTGAACCCAGGGCCTTGTGCATGCGAGGCAGCTTCCCAACTGCGCCACGTCCTCAGCCCTCAGATTGCTTCTTGATTGTTTTTCTCTGGACATTCCAGGAGAAGTTTGATGGTGGGCGGGTTGGGCATGAGGCTCAGTGGGAGAGCATGTGCAAGTCCTGGTCTCTGGGGTTAATTGAGCTCTTTTTTTTTTTTTTTTTTTTTTGAGGATGCTAGAGATTGAACCCAGGGGTGCTTAACCACTGAGCCACATTCCCTCCATTTTTATGTTTTATTTAGGGACAGGTCTTGCTGAGTTGCTCAGAGCTTCACTAAGTTGCTGAGGCTGGCCTCTACCTTGCAATCCTCCTGCCTCAGCCTCCCGAGCTGCTGAGATTATAGGCGTGCGCCATCGCGCCCGGCCCTATGTGGTTCTTAAAAGCCCAGGAGTAGACCCAGGGCGGGCAGGGGAGGAGGAGGCCAGGAGGTGTGAGAGGCCTTGGAGGGCTGGTCCCTGTGTCCCAGGACTTGCCTAAGGTCTTGCCTGGGGTCGGTCTCGTCCTAAAGTCCCAGTTCTTCACTCAGAGCCTCCCGCCCCGCCCAGCCAGCAGCTGCCCAGCCCCCGTCCTCTGGAAGGGCCATGCCTGTCCCCCCCTCCCCCCCCGTGGCTGACAGCGCCCCGTCTGTGGCAGGTGCGTTCAGCTCCAAAAGCGCCTGGCAGTGCATCAGCAAGGCGCTGCAGATCTGGGCGGCTTGGGCTACACGCGGGACCAGCCCTACGAGCCGTGCTGCGCCATGCCTGCGTCCTGCTCATCTTTGAGGTGAGCAGCCCTGTCCCCACGGCCCCAGGACCTTGCCTTGGCCCTGGGCAGTGCTGCCTCCCAGCAGCTAGCAGGGGTGGAGGCTGGGGGAGGCCAGCAGGCGCTGGCCGGGCTCCTGAGGCCTGGCCACGAGGGGCCGTGTCTCCCGGGAGCGCTGGGGCTCCTGGCCAAGCTGGAGGCCTGGGCGAGGCTTCAGGCTCTCCCGCGTGGCCCTCTGGGGCTTGGCTCCCTCTGCAGGAGGCTGAGGCAGGCCCAGGGTGTCTCTGAGGCCTGCCCTGACTCCTGTCTAGTGGCCGCTCGGGGCTTCACAGCCTGGGGCTCAGCCTAGTGGGGGCCAGGCGGGCACGGGGCTGGGCCGGAAGGACCCTGGGCTGCCCCAGCAGGGGGCTGTGGGGCCCTGTGTGAAGCCACGCGGCACCCAGGGAGCTGGGGGAGCAGGTGCCAGGCCAGGTGCCAGGCGAGCCCGAGGTGTGTGCGAGGGAGAGGAGATCTTTCTGGCAGCCTCAGCCTCCCACGTGTGCCTGGACCCAGGCAGTGGCCTTGGGAAAGGGTCGCTGCGGTTGGGGGTGAGCGCCACGATAAGGAGACCCTCGCGGCCACAGGACGGCTGGCAGCCTCAGGGCTGTGGCAGGGGGTTAGGCGGGCTGTGCTGGGGGTCACAGGGCTGAGGGGACCCCGGGCCAGCACTGTTCCGGGAAGGGGGGCACACAGGTGGCCCCATTCCTGGGCAGCTGCCCTGGGGAGCCTGGCCTCCACCCAAGCGGGGCTGTGGGCTCTGCTGTGCCCAGCACCGGGGAGGTGCTGACCCTGCGGGGCTGGCCACAGAGGCACTGGCCCCTCCCAGGAGAGGCCGTGCCACCCTCCCTGGGCGCCGCCTGTCCCCCGCCCTGCTCGGGTCTGTGGTGGGGGCGGGCAGCCTGCTGGGCCACCTCGGGAAGGGAGAAGGGGAAAACCCAAAGGTGAGGCTGGGGCAGGGCGCAGGCCAGTCTCCACCTGTGCCTGCGTCCTCCGCAGACCGTCGTGGAGGAGCAGCTGGTGCTGAAGCGCATGGCCAACGTCCTCATCAACCTGTATGGCATGGCAGCCATGCTGTTGTGGGCCGCTGCAGCGGAAGGACACGCGGGGCTGCGGTTCCGAGCCAGGCCTTTCTTCCTGCTGCACTTTAATGGAGCGGATGGCCGGGGACGTGCTGGGTGGCGTGGCCCGCTGGGGCCTGTGGGGACCCAGCGCCCTGCTGCTGCTGCTGCTGCCTGCTGGGGGAGGCCTAGGGCCGCTCAGGACGCCGGCACCACGCTGTGGCCGCAGGACGGTCCCTGCTGCTCCTCCTGCCACCTGCCTGCCTGGGAGGAGAAGGCGTGTGACCGCAGCCGCAAGAACTAGTGGGTCGCCTCCACCTCCAGGAGCGGTGCTTCTGGTCTCAGATGCCATGTTGCCCACTCTGGGGGACCCAGGACTGCGTGACCCAGGACTCTCGCCAGGCCCTTGGGCCCCCAGGGCAGCGCCAGGAGCTGAGCGGCCTCCCCCACCTTGGCCCGCAGGTCCTCCTGGCCGGCATGTTCTGCACGGAGGCCTACGTCCAGAACCTCTCCAGCCTGGCCCAGCTGGACAAGCGTGAGTGGGGCTCTCCCGGGGACAGAACAGGGTCCCGTGGGTGGCAGCAGGCGGGGCCTGGTCTGGCGGGGCCTGCTGGCTGCTGGAGACTGGCCTCGAGGCAGCCCGCCTGGGCCCTGTCCCCTGTCGGCACCTGCCCCACCACGGCCACATTGTACCTGCGCCCCCTCCTCCCACGCGCCCAGCACACACAGAGGCTCAAGCCTCACCGCCTGTAGGTGGCGTCTGTCCCTGTGTGCCCGCAGGCCCTTGCTCCTCTGCTGGGCCCCAGTGTCCACTTGGGACTCCTGCTCTCCTCGCCCCAGGGTCCTGCAGGCCTGGGCTCTGGAGGAGTGTCTGTGCAGGGCCCAGGCCTGCTGTCTGCTGGTGGTGGCGGAGAGCGCCGTTGCCAAGGACACTGGCCTTGATGTCCAGTGGCTGCTGGTGCTGGGGACTGTCACATGCTGGTGGATGAAATGGTTTCTCCTCCATTTGGCCATTTCCTGACCAGACCTTCTCCCCGCTCCTAGCCCCTTACAATCCAGGCATGTTAAGTGATTAGGATGAGCCAGGTGTGGTGGCGCATGACTGTCACCCGAGCAGCTCATGAGTCTCAGGCAGGAGGCCAGCCTCAGCAACTTAGCGAGGCTCTAAGCAACTCAGTGAGACCCTGTCTCTAAATAAAATACAAAAAGTGCTAGGGACGTGGCCCAGTGGTCGAGGGCCCTGTTTGTGTCATCACGGGGCAGAAGGTCACCCACCCCTCTCTTCCCTCCCAGATGCTCCAGAAAACCTGGATGAGCACATTAAGAAAGCGTCCAGGCAGATCCTTGAGAAGCAAGCCTACATCTGCGCCCACCCCTGGAGAGGATGTCCTGATGCCAGGACAGTGTCCCTGTCCCAGGCCACAGCTGACACCAGACAGCCCTCTTCAGAAGGTGGACAATGCAGGGGGGTCACAGGTCTGCCCCTGTCCCCATGCTCACCAGGGCGTCCTCCCGCCTGGAGGAGCCTCCCTGGGCTGCAGCTGCAGGTCCCGCTCCCCAAGCTCGTCCCAGCTTCCGGGAGACACAGGGAGGAGGTGGGGAGGCAGGGAGGCTGAGATGTCGCCATGGCAACCGCAGCTGGGGCTGTGGCCTCCGTGGCAGGAAGCTGGGAGGCCTCTGAGGCTTGGGTGGCCACTGCCACCAGGCCCCACAGCCAGGCCAGAGCTGGGGAGCTGCGTCCCTGTCACTGCCAGCTAGGAGCAGGGTGTCCTCGCGGCCCGTGTCGGGAGTGTCCCGCAGAAAGGAATATAAATTGTCAGTCTGTCCCCTCTGGCCTTGCGTCCTAGTCTCATCATTCCTCAGAGCCAGCCTTGAAGGGATGACAGCAAGACCTGAGGGCCACCTCTGGCGGGGACTTCTGGTCCCTGACCTCAGGCCCCAGGGCATCTCGACCAAACCTTCCTTCGGGTCCTGGGGGGGCACCGGGGGCTTGTTCCCACCAGCGCTTCTCTTTCTGTGTCTTTGCAAGGGTCGCAAAGGCGACCTCAGGGGCTTGACAGGCCTTGCGCTTCTCCAGGCTCTCCCTGCTAGTGCTGGAAAGTCGGGAGTCCCCGCCCTTCACCTGGGTGACTTGGGGCTCCAGGAAGCCTGCTGTGGGAGTTGCCCGGGTGGGGGGCCTGGATCTCTGTGCTGTGAGGGGGACAGTCCCCAGGAAGTGTGAAAATGATGAGGGCTGAGGGCTCCGGGGGCAGGACCGAGCATTCTGCTGGTTTGGGTAACTCATGTCACCAAAGGGAACATTTATAAATCTTGGGACTTTGGAAATAACTTTCCAGGGATTGAACCTGGGGTCTCAACCCCTTAGTTCACTGAGTTGCTCAGAGCCTCGCTGAGTTGCTGAGGCTGGCCTCCACCTTGCAATCCTCCTGCCTCAGCCTCCCAAGCTGCTGGGATAATGGGCATACGCTTCCACGCCCTGCTGAAACCCAGATTTCTTGGTTTGCTTTTGATTTTTTCCCAGCTACTAATCAATGATGGCAGTGAGGCATTGTACACAGAATGCAGAGTGCCTAGTGCCAGGGACAGGAGGCCACACAGAGAGCTCCTTTGAAGAGAAGCTTGGAAGGGGCCACAGAACCCACCTCACTTCAGGCCCTTGGGGCTCCTGCAGGGGCGCTCCAAAGGCTCCTGGCTCGGCCACCAGCTCCAGCCTCCCTTCCTCCCTCCAAAGATTCTGATGTTTCTTAAACATGATGCAGGGGAACAGAGGGGCGCCCCAGGCCTGCGTTTCTCAGACTTCTTTTTACCAGTGGAGCCCAGGGTCCTGGCTGGGGAGGCTGGCGTGGAGCCACGCAGACAGGCCTTGCGTTCCTGGGTGGGTGGCCAGTGATAGCTAGGCCCTCCACTTCTCCAGCCTCAGAAGGCCCAGGGCTTATCTGGGAGGGCAGGAGCGATGTCCAGGCACGGGGAGAAAGTGGCCTGCCTGCAGATTCGTCAGCCTCTCTTACTTCATGCAGCTGTTTGTGTTTCAAACTTGTTTGTCTGATCTAGCGCCCCGGAAAACATTTTGCTGGCAACTCGTTGCTAGATTAAAATTCGTCTCTTCCTCCAAAAACAAAATTCTGTCTCTGGAAATCAACAAATGTGGGTTCTGTGTTTCATTGATGGCGAGGCCACGCTTCAGAAACAGGGATGCTGAGTGTGGTAGTGCACGCCTGTAATCCCAGTGGCTTGGGAGGCTGAGGCAGGAGGATCGCAAGGTGGAGGCCAGCCTCAGCCAAAGTGAGGCCCTAAGCAACTCAGTGAGACCCTGTCTCTAAATAAATACAAAATAGGGCTCGGGATGGGGCTATGTGGTTAAGCACCCCTGGGTTCAGTGTGGCCGAGGCCCAGGAGCCTGCAGCTGGGGAGGTCCCCTCGTACCTGTGACAGGCCTCGGTGTCAGAGGCTCCGGCAGCTCCAGGATAGGCAGTGGCTTCTTGTACAGCTCAAAGTCCAGGTGGCACCGGTCCCAGCTCCACCTGTCCCTGTCCAGCATGGCGTAGGGCACGGGCCCAAGAGCCTCGTCCCTCTGCTTCTGAGTGGAGGCCGGGAGGTAAGGAGAAAGGAGGCCCCTTGGGCAGCCCCCGAGCTCGGCCCTCCCCACGGACCTGGCTGAACTCCCTGAAGGGTGGCAGCAGGTCCTCCTGGCGGTGGCTCCTGGAGCTGCCCTGGAGCCCCGTCACCTGGAAGCCCCCAGCCGTGAGCCAGGCCTGGCGCGACCTCTCCCGGGCCTGCCGCTGCTCCTCCTCCAGGTCCTGTGGCTCCACCGTGGCCCGGAGGTGACGCTGTGAGTACGTGAACCTCCTCCCTGGTACCTGGGGACCAGAGGCACGAGGTCAGAAGACAGGGTGGGCACCACCTTGGAGGCAGCTGGTGGCCAGCAGGGTCCAGGTGGCCTTGGAGACAGCCAAGGGTGTGACAGCAGCTCCTGACCCTGTAGGGCCAGTCACTGTCCCCTTTGACAAGTGAAATTATCTCCTACACTGAGTTGCTGCCACCGAGGCCCACGCCAAAGCTTCCCTTCTAGGTGACAACTGCCTTCCACAGCAGTGACAGCAGAGTCCACTAGAGCCAGGGACCCTGCGGTGGCCCTCAGCCATGGGGACCTCAAATTTAGTGTGAAACTGACTCCCCAGCACCTGAGCCCTGTCCCCTGCCCCCGCCTGGCCCGTGGGTCACCCAACTGCCACCGTCCCCTGGGGACTGTCACCTTGGCCATCTCTTGGTAAAGCTCCTTCTTGGCCAGCATGGCGGAGCTGAGGGGCTGCTGTGTGGACAGCCTTGTCCGTGGGAGGCGGAATCCTGAACACTTTGGCCTTGGGGACAGGTGGCCTCCTGGGGACCTGGAAGGCTTCCGTGACCTTCTTCTGAAGGAGGAAATGGCCACAGTCACCCACGGCAGGCGCCCCGGCCCCCACGTGCAGGGCGGTTCCCGAGTATGCAGGCTGTGGCCTTGTCACAGAACCATGACAAGACCAGCTGGTCACCTGTCACCGTCTACACTGGAATCCACAGCACCAGGTCACAGGGAGTAGGGGGACGCCACCATCAGATGTGTAGTAAAGAGACAGAGCGCAGCTCAGGGTCAGAGTGACGGGCTTCCACGGTGCGGGGGACACTGACCTAAAGCAACAAGGGCTGCCGTCCTGACTGGTCACCTGTGAGGGCCAAGTCGTGGGGCGTGTGGCCTGTGCTGTCAGCAGGCCCCATGTGAGGAAACCTGAGCTGGTGCCTCAGCAGAGGAGGCTGGGGACAAGAAGGTGGCCCGTGGCTCCTGCTGTGAGTGAGCACAGGAGGGACAGCAGAGGTTCCAGGAGGGGCAGGGGTCGCTCAGCCGGGAGCCCCGCCCAGCATGTGAGGCCTGGTCCAAGCCCAGCCCCGCCAAGGAAATAAATTAACAGAGAAGGACCTAAAAACCAGAGGGGAGAAGGGCTGCTGGTGGCACAGGCCTGTCACCCCAGCACTTGGGAGGCTGAAGCAGGAGGATCGTGAGTTGGAGGCCAGCCTCAGCAATGGTGAGGCACTTAGCAACTGAGACCCTGTCTCTAATAAAATACAAAAAAGGGCTGGGGATGTGGCCCAGTGGTCAAGTGCCCCTGAGTTCAATCCCCAGTATCCAAAAAAAGGAAAAAAAAAAAGAAAGAAAAGACAAATTGGTTTTCTCACCAAAATATTGCACTAAAACAATGAAAAATGACAGAATGGGAAAAGATTTCTACAACATTGGATAACTCACCTGCTTGATAAGGACACAACTAATCTTGAGGCAAAATATGAATTTGAACAGGCATTTCACACACAACACAAAAATATCCAAATGGTTGACAATATGTGAAGAAGCTGTTCAGCATTATTATCAATCAGGGAAAGGCACTTTAAAACCAGAGCAGCCAGGCCTAGTGGCAGAGAGTGTTTCCCAGCCACTTGGGAGGCTGAGGCAGGAGGACTGCAAGTTCAAGGCCAGCCTCCACAACTTATGGAGGCCTTGTCTTAGAAAATAAAAAGGACTGGGAATGTAGCTCGGTGGAGGGGCAGGGGGACGCCCACCTGGATCAGGCTGTCCTTCAGCCTCAGCAACTTAGCAAGGCTAGGCCCTGAGCAATTTAGATTTTTCATTTTAATGGCTGCCCATGCTCTGATATGAATGCTGCTTTATTCATTCATTCATTCATTTTGCTCGTGCATGCTAGGCAAGGCCTTCACCACTGATCTACATCCTTAGCCCTGTTTTGTTTTTTGGGATGTGACTTTTCATTTTGCTTTTGCTTGTTGGAGAACCAATGAAAGAAGTGCGTCACTGGTGGAATCCGTCAGGTGGAGGACAAGCCCTTTCAAAATCCAGGAACTTAAACAGAAATTAGCAGAGAAAATGCTGAGACCTGCTGCTTCAGCTGGTGGCCCTCGGCCCCTCCCTTTTCAGTCTCCACCACCGCCAGACGCCTCTCAGGCCTGCCACCTCCTCTGCACTGGTGGTCACAGTGAGCTGGCAATGCCACCCCACCTGTCACTGTCCTGTGTGCTCTTCTTTTATTTTTTTTTTTTTTTTTTTTAACTACTGAGCCCCATCCCCAGCCCTTTATGTTTTATTTAGAGACAGGGTCTCCCCGAGTTGCTTAGGTCCTACCTAAGTTGCTGAGGCTGGCCTCCAATTTGCAATCCTCCTGCTTCAGCCTCCTGAGCCACTGGGAATACAGACCTGCACCACTCCTCCCAGCATGCTGAACCTGATAAAATTTATGTCTACCCTGTATCCCAATTCAGGGACTGTATGTGTGGTCATCAGTAGGGACTTCTTTTCTGAAGTACTTGCTGGAATCATTCTTCCATCCATTATTCTTCTGGGATGTTTCGGTCATTCTTTTTTTTTTTTTTTAATATTTATTTATTTACTTTAGTTGTACACAATGCAATGCATTTATGTTTACGTGGTACTGAGGATCGAACACGGGCCGTGCACGTGCGAGGCGAGCGCTCCACTGCTGAGCCACAACCCCCGCCCCGTTTCGGTCATTCTTACTGACAGAACTCTTTATATTTTCAGGCTACTACTATGTTCTGCACGTTGTAAATCACTTTTTTTCTGACTGTTATTACTTTTTTTTTTCTTAGTACTGGGGATTGAACCCAAGGATTCTGTGACCAGCTGTGTCCCTCACCTAGAATCTCAGTGATTTGGGGAGGTGGACACTGGAGGCCAAGGCAGGAGGATTGCAAATTGGAGGCCGGCCTCGGCAACTTAGTGAGGCCCTAAGCAACTCAGCAAGACCCTGTCTCTAAATAAAAAATACAAAGGGCTGGGGATGGGGCTCAAGAGTGAAGCACCCCTGGGTTCAATCCCTGCTAAAAAAAAAAAAAAAAAAAAAAAAAAAAAACTAGACAACAGAGAGCTACGCCACCCTTTGGGAACTCTGCTTTCTTCCTGTTACTCTAATCAGTCTTGTTACTTCTCTGTCTTGTGAGCATGGATTTTGTTCCTCAAATCAACAAGACAAAGAACTCACCCATCCAGGTTCCATGCTACAACACGACTCTTTTCTCTTTATTTACAATTTGTAAGTATCTTCGTGTGGGTAAACAGGTGGCTTTTTTTTTTTTTTTTTTTTTTTTTTTTTTTTTTTTTTTTTTTAGCAGATTTCAAGTAGAAAAGCCTTGTCCACAACACTCAGAGACGCCGGATCTCAACAATGGTCAATTGATCAGTTTGCCTGATTCTGTTTCCACTTAAAAGTGCCAGAGGGGAGGCCCACACAGAGGGGTCACTTGTGGGGAGGGGATGTTGTGATGGTTGTGGGGGAGGGAAGGGGCTGGTTTTGATTTTCCTCCCAGCAGAGCCAATGGTGCCACTTGGTCTCAGCCCAGAATTTCTGTTGAAGTTCTGCAGGTGGTCTTGGAGAGGGTCATTTGGGTTCTGGTCAGATTTCAGGCCACCCAACCCTGACAATTTTTTTTTTTCGTACTGGGGATTGAACTCAAGGGCACTAAACCACTGGGCCCCATCCCCAGCCCTTTTTTGCATTTAATTAGAGACAGGGTCTCACTTAGTTGCTAAGTGCCTTGCCATTGCTAAGGCTGGCCTCCAACTCGCAATCCTCCTGCCTCAGCCTCCTGAGTGCTGGGATGACAGGCGTGTGCCACCGCGCCCGGCTCTGACAATTTCTTTAGAAGCTAGTCAAGGGAGTCCCACCCACTCCTGATGCTTGTGGCCAGGGCTCTTGGGTTCCAGGCCATCTCAAGTGCCCCATCCTGTGATAAAAGATGACTGCCTTCTGAAGGAGCCTATAATCAAGGAGATAGCTAAAGATTGCGGTTAGCTGAGAGCCATAAAAGATGTTCTAGTTTCCACCTGATAGTAATACATTATCCAAAGAATCTTTGTATGACCGTGAACACTGCGTGACGCACCTGTAAGCTCGAGCTGTAAGCACGTGTCCTTGTTAAAGCTATATGTATATAACTGGGTGAGTTTAGTTAGTGTGTGCGGGAAGAAGAAGAAGGTGGTGGTTGGAGTTAGAGCGTTTGGAGTGATTGTTGGAGCCGGAGAGAGAAGAAGAAGAAAAGACCTTTTTTCATTTTCATCCTGCCTCCGAATTTTCCTGTGGTGTTCGTTGCTCCAAGCGGTTTCCACTTCAGGCAGCGACAAGTGGTGGCCTGTACAGGGAATTCGGCGGCAAGGTAAGAAAAAACAAAATTTAAAAATATGGGAGCAAATATAACAAAAAGTTGGTTTATAAAAGCCACGAATGAAACTTTTGATAGCGAGAACTCAGAGGATAGTGAGAAAAAGTGAACAAGAAAGCATATCCTCTGACTCAGTTGAGACCAGCAAGGAGAGTAGTAATGTAAATTCAAAAGTAAGAACTGCAAAAGCCATCAGAAGCTTAATAAAATTAGCTGAGGAGTATGTACTCTCCTTAGAAGCTGAAACTCAGGATACTAGTGAAAGTGATAATAGTAACAAGGAGAAAAAACCATGAGAGTACGGTCTCCTCCAATGAGCCAGTTAGGAATTATGAAGCTAGTAGTGAGGAGGAATCCAAAAGCGATTCGGGGAGCACAGTCTCCATTAAAAAGAAAAGAAATTTAAAAAGAGAAAAGACCGTCAAATAGAGGAATCACTAGTGCCCTCTGCTCCTTCATGGATAGAATACCTAACAGAAACAATAAGGAGTATTGATCAGAATGTACGTGCCCTTGAGGTAGAAATTGGTGGCCTTTCTGAGCGCTTACACGCTCTCGAACAACATAGACCGCAGGAGCACCTAGAACTGCCAGTATTTCAAAATGAAGAGGGACAAAGATATCACAAGTCCCTAGACTTTAAAACAATAAAGAATTTTAAAGAGGCGGTAATGATCTATGGGCCTCAAGCTCCATTCACATTAAGTATGATAGAGTCACTTAACACCCTAATCTTAGCCCCCTCAGATTGGAAAAGTCTATGCAGAGTGGTACTAAGTGGGGGACAATACCTAATCTGGAAAACTCAATTCCAGGAACTTTGTTCAGAAATAGCAAAGAGAAATGCTGCAGCAGGTTTCCCTCAACGCAATATACATATGCTCACAGGGGAAGGTCAGTTCGCCCGAACTACAAAATCAGCTACAATACGATCCCGGTGTGTATGCCCAGATACACACTGCAGCTATGAAAGCCTGGAAGACAATATCAGGCACAGGGGATCTGCAAGGCAGCCTATCAAAAGTTATACAAGTGCCTAAGGAACCTTACGCTGATTTTGTAGATAGACTCTTAAAAACAACATCTAGAGTTTTTGGCGAAGTCGAGCAAGCTATGCCTCTAGTTATTCAATTAGCATACGAGAATGCTAATAAATATTGCCAGGATGCAATAAGGCCGTGGAGAAGTAAAAAAGACTTATCAATTTATATCAGACTGTGCAAAGACATTAACGAGGCTGTTATCACAGGCAACGTAATTGCTGCAGTGATGAAAAATTCCTCCCCTCAAAATTCCCAAAGGATTCAACCTAGAACAGGATGTTCCAGACAAAAGTATTATAATCAACCAAGATATGCTAAGCAATATCCCCCAAGGGTAATAAGATCAAATTCATACCGCGCTCCAGGCCGATGCCCCAGTTGCAAAAAGGGTATACATTGGGCCAATCAATGCCATTCCAGATATGATATATATGGAAATGATTTATCAAGGATTTCAAAAAACGGGGCACGGGGCCCAATGCCCCGGGGCCCACAAATGTATGAGGCACTAGAGGAGGAATGCGCACTAGAGGAGGAATGCCCTCAGATCCAAATGATTCCTCGTCACAATCCCTCCTACCCATTAACTCCCTTATCAGAGGGACAAGAGGAAGTGCAGGATTAGATCTCTGTTCTACTGCCCAGATGGTCCTGACACCTGAAATGGGGGTTCAGCTGATTCCTACGGGAATCAGGGGACCTCTCCCTTCAGGAACTGTGGGACTAATCCTTGGGCGTAGTTCCAAGAGTTTATTAGGCTTTAATGTTATACCAGGGGTTATTGATTCAGATTATAATGGAGAGATTAAAATAATGCTAAGTACACACAGGGGCATCATTTCCGTAAATCAAGGAGACAGAATTGCACAGCTGCTCCTCATTCCCAGTCTCCATAGTTCTTTTAAAAGCATGCCACAAAATAGAAATAGCAGAGCATTCGGTTTCATTGGTTCAGGACCTATGTCTTTCTGGGTACAGGATTGTTCACAGAGGCCGATGTGCAAATTAAAAATTCAAGGTATAGAGATGGAGATGGAGGGGCTGATTGATACAGGAGCTGACTCTTCCATCATAAATCTACAACAATGGCCTAAGCACTGGCCTCTACAGAAAGCCTCAACCAGTTTAAGAGGCTTGGGATATAGTAATACCCAGCACAAAGTGCTGTAATCTTAAATTGGCAAGACAATGAAGGCCATACAGGAACATTCCAACCTTAAACAGCTTGCCAGTTACCCTATGGGGAAGAGATATCTTACATCAAATGGGGCTACACCTAGCAACCAAGCCTGCAGGTGTTAAGAATAAAAATCCTAATCATAATAAAAAAGGCAAAGGACATTTTTTCTAGGGGCCACTGAGAAAACAATTTTAAAAATACCATGGCTCTCTAATAAGCCAGTTTGTGTCCCTCAGTGGCCCCTATCCAAAGAAAAATTGCAGCGGCCCATCAATTAATTAAAGAACAATTAGAAGCAGGGCACATAGAGCCTTCCACCTCTCCCTGGAATTCTCCCATATTTGTAATTAAGAAAAAATTGGGAAAATTGAGACTATTACAAGACCTAAGACAAATTAATAAAACAATGCAAATTATGGGACCTACCCAACCTGGACTTCCTAATCCTGTAGCTATTCCAAAAAAACTATTACCTTATAACTCTTGATATAAAGGACTGTTTCTTTTCCATTCCCCTACATCCTCTGGATGCCCCCAGGTTTGCTTTTTTTAATTCCTTCTATCAATAATAATGGCCCTGATAAAAGATATCAATGAAAAGTATTGCCGCAGGGAATGGCAAATAGCCCTACAATGTGCCAACTATATGTGGACAGAGCTATACAGCCCATTAAAAACAAATATCAAGACCTCATGTGTCTACACTACATGGACGATGTTTTATTAGCTCACCCTAATCAACAAATCTTATTTAATATATTTAGTGAAATAACAAAAAATTTAAAAAAATATGGATTATATATAGCAGAAGAAAAAGTTCAAAGCAGATCACCTATACTATATTTAGGCTTTAAATTCATGGATACTTTTGTTAAACCCCCAAAAATTCTAATAAGTAAAGAACATTTGACCACCCTCAATGATTTCCAAAAATTACTGGGAGACATTAATTTGCTTCGCCCTACACTAAGCCTCACTACTGGACAATTAAAACCTTTATTTGACATCCTTCGCGGGAACTCTGATCCATCCTCACTGCGAACATTAACTCCTGAGGCCAGGAGAGCTCTAAAATTAGTAGAACAGGCCATTGAAAGATCCCATTGCGATAGATATGATTTTGCACAACCACTAATATTGATTATTATTCCTTCACAATATACTCCAACAGGAGTATTTTGGCAACAGTGACCTATATTATGGATACATTTGCCTGTCTCTCCTAAAAGTACAATTGAGTCTTATACCTCCATGGTGGCTAAACTTATTCTTCAAGGACTTAAAACCTCTACTAAAATATTTGGAATTCATCCCGCTACTATTATTACTCCTTATTCATCGTCACAGGTTGAATATTTGTACTTCAATGATAATGATTGGGCTATAGCTAGATGCTCTACTTCTGCAAATTTTGACAATCATATTCCTAAATCTCCTATACTGTCCTTTTGTATCAATCATCCTATCATATTCCCACAGGTAATAAAAAAATTAATCCATTCCTAAAGCATTAAATGTATTTACAGATGGATCCTGTAACGGTACTTCTGCAGTAGTCACTCAAAATGAAAAAATGATTCATATCACTAATCAAAAATCAGCTCAATTAGTGGAACTCGAAGCTATAATAATAGCTCTGGAAATTTTTAAAGAACAGCCTGTGAATATTTTTTCAGACAGCCACTATATTGTACATGCTGTCCCTAAATTGGAGCTAGCAGGTCCAATAGCACCACATACTCCAGCTTTTAAATTGTTTTCTCAAATCCAAAATCTTCTATGGCAGCAAAAAGAACCTTTATTTATAGGTCACATAAGAGCTCACACTAATCTGCCTGGTCCTCTCCATGAAGGTAACCAAAAAGCTGATGCCCTCACTAAAACAATATTTATATTTACTACAGTACAACAAGCTACTTTATTTCATTCCCAGTTCTACATTAATAGCACTACCTTAAGACAAAAATTTAAAATCACAAAAGAACAAGCTCGTAGAATTGTAAAAGAATGTCCATCTTGTGTAACACTTTTGCCCAATCCACATTATGGGGTTAACCCACGAGGTTTGATGCCCAATCATTTGTGGCAGATGGATGTCACACATGAGCCAAGTTTTGGAAAATTACGATTTATTCATGTCACCATAGATACATGCTCAGGCATGATTTTTGCTTCTTTACATTCTGGAGAAAAAGTTAAAGATACTATATCTCATTGTCTGCAAGCTTTTGCTGCATTGGGCATCCCCAAAATGCTTAAAACAGATAATGGCCCTGCATATACATCCACATCCTTCAAACAATTTTGTACAAAGTTCAATATTATCCACAAAACAGGTATCGCTTATAATCCTCAGGGACAAGGAATAATTGAAAGAGCAAATTGGACACTTAAAAATATGTTACTAAAGCAAAAAGATGGAAACTGAAAAAATCCTAAGGACAGATTGGCAGTTGCCCTGTTTACCCTAAATTTCTTAACTTTAGATTCTAATGGACATTCGGCTGGAGATAGACACCCACACACCAACAACATAAACCTTTGGTTTACTGGAAGGATGTTCTCTCAGGTACATGGAAGGGTCCAGACCCAGTATTAATTTGGGGGAGAGGATCTGTTTGTGTTTTTCCAAAGCACGAATCCTCTCCAATATGGATACCATCTAGATTGATAAAGCAGGTACAAAGTCAAAAGGATCAAGATGAAGTTATTGAGGAGTCTAGATTGAATAAACAAGTACAAAATCAAGAGGACCAAAATGAAGGTATGGAGTGATTCCCTTAAAAGAGTCCTCCATTAAATTTACAACTTAAATTTCATCTTCCCGGCCAAGACAAAAAGATCTCTCTTTATTGTATACACAACTGTATTTTTTTTTCTTTTATATATGTCTTTATGTCTGTGCATTTGTCTAAATTTCATGTTAATGTGATGTCACAAATATAAGTTTATATGTGCGTCTGTCTAGTGTGATGTCACAAATAATTAAGCACTTATGAAAAAAAAATAGGTAGATAGATATAGATCCAAATAACGTTAATTTATTTAAGCTTAGAATATTCTAATTAGATAATCAATATATATAGATAGATAGATATTCATATAAGTTCAGAATACTCATTAGATCAATTATAATGATAATCAATTTTGATTTATAGTTGTCTCCGGGACTTCTCTTCAGCTGTGAATATGTTTACTGTTGTGTAACCTGATATTTTGGTGTTCCGACATAGGATTGTTTATTTGTTATTAACTTCATTTGTTTAATAGCTGATTAATTTGAATTATTTTAACAGGTATAGGATTGCTGTGTGTATAGAGACTCGAGGATTCCAGCTAACAAATTATTTTTCCACAGTGCCTTTAGCTTTTCTTTATCTTTAATGCAGTAAACACCCTCAGTTTCTCTTTGATTATTTCTGAATGTGATATTTTGCCAGCTTATGTTTGTGGGAGCTTAAGCAGCAATGTGTGTGAGCAGAGATCAACTTTTATTTTCTACTCTAATAATTCTTTTTTTAGTTTGACAGCTCACCTTTTGATCTCAGTGCTGGAATAGTACTACTGCCTTTCCCTTAATAATGGATGCTTGAGTTTTTAGGTAGCGGGCCCTGAAGATTTGACGGTGGAAATGTCTAGACATAAAAAAGACGGCTGCTGCTACAACTGCAGGGACCGCGGTAACCGCAAGCATCCCTGCTGCTCAAGCATCAAACAACCTAACCAGCAGTGTGGCCTCTGCTCTGCATGCATGGGGCCTCCTGAATCTATGTGTTATAACTTATGGACATTTTGAATTTTTCATTATTTTGGGACATTACAGGACAATGCCTTGTGGGTATTTGTCTAGAGAACTCAGTGTGTTACTTGATGAAACTAAGGGCAGCTGATTGGCTTAAAGAACTTGATACACGGGCTGGTGTTTTAGCTCAGCGGCAGAGCGCTCACCTAGCACGTGCGCGGCCCGGGTTTGATGCTCAGCACCACATAAACATATGCATTGCACTGTGTACAACTAAACCAAATAAATAAATATTTTTTTTTAAAAAAAAGAACTTGATACACTATGGAAACTTGGCTCGTCAGCAGTAGGCTTTCCGCCTTAAAGCCGCAGCATCTCCTAAAAATTGGACGGCTGTTAGTCAACACACAGTCGATCCTGAAGGGCTCTATTGGATGGCTGGTTAGCCTATGATGGGTAAGATCCCCAGAAGGGGACAACCTAAGACACGGCACAGTTGCACGGGACAGTCTAATGTGGCCGGCATGTCAACCTAAGCCAGGAGTCAGGACAGCCTCGATTCCCATGACGGGTAAGAATGTCGGTTGCACATGGACGTCCTAGAACATCCCCTATTTTAAAACTAAAAGGGGAAATGAAGGAGCCTATAATCAAGGAGATAGCTAAAGATTGCGGTTAGCTGAGAGCCATAAAAGATGTTCTAGTTTCCACCTGATAGTAATACATTATTCAAAGAAACTTTGTATGCCTGTGAACACTGTGTGACGCACCTGTAAGCTCGAGCTTTAAGCACGTGTTCTTGTTAAAGCTATATGTATATAACTGGGTGAGTTTGGTTAGAGCGTGTGGGAAGAAGAAGAAGGTGGTGGTTGGAGTTAGAGCATTTGGAGTGATTGCTGGAGCCAGAGAGAGAAGAAGAAGAAAAGACCTTTTTTCATTTTCATCCTGCCTCCGAATTTTCCTGCGGCGTTCGTTGCTCCAAGCGGTTTCTGCTTCAGGCAGCAACAGGGCACATCACATCAAGCAGTTCTGAAACCCAGAACTAAGCCAATATGAAAGGATAGATGATGACAAATCACACAGTAAAGTCTTCAAGGGGGAATCTCAACTCAGACATTGTGATTAGGTGTCTGTGCCGAGAAGAGACACTTCCCCCCTTCCAAAATTATAAAGTAATACTTGTCTGCTTTCCTCTTGTGAAATGGTCATGAATATAAAGAAAAAAAAAAACTGCATTCTGGTTCTTGGAAAAAATAATTACAAACACTATATCCACTTGAAATGAAGCATGGGGAAAAAAAAATATCTGATAATGCAAAGAGGAAACCCTGGCATTGGGAATGTGAACAGGGAGCTGGTAATTTTGGGATTTATTCACAGACTTATAAAAAGGTAGGCTGGAGCTATGGATTTCGGATTTGAGTTCTGGATTGGAGATACTGCTACCCCTATGCAGAGCCCTGTTTGGGGAGATGGCTAAGATTGCAGTTGACTACAGGCCAAGGAGATGTTTGGCTGTTGTTGCCTTCTGTAGTCTTGCGAGAATTGGCCCAAGATCTCGCAGGACTTAAGCCAGATTGCTGATTGGGTCTGCGCCATTTTGGTGGTGTGTGTGGTGTGTGTTAAAGTCATTGTTAGAGCAGAGAAAAAAAAGTTATCAGAATAAAAAAGCTGTTTGTTTTCAGTTTGCCTCTAAACTTCTTCTCGCGGCTTCTTTGCTCCAAGCAGCCATCACTTCAGGCAGCAACAGGTGGCAGCCCATATGGGGACTTCAGAGCGGACATGTATGAACTGAAAGGTCTCTAAAGATGGGTTTGAATATAAATGAATCCCAAGTGATAGAGGCTATGCAAAGACTCCTTGATATACCTGATTCCATTCTCAATGAGGAGGATTTAGAAAAAAGTGAAAGTGATCAAAAAAGCGTAGCTTCCACTGGGTCAACTAAGCCAGTAAAGAGAGTACTAGAAGAGTCCCAAAAATGACAAAAAATTCAAGTTATTAGAGCTATTCGGGAGTTATTGGTGATAGCTGAAGGATACTTGCTCTTAATGGAACCTGGGCCTCAGAATATTGCTGTCAGTGAAATTAGCAGTGGTGAGGAATCTAGTAAAAGTAATCCTGAGAAAACAAGGAAAAAGAAACTAAAAAAAAAAAAAAAAAAAAACAAGAAAAAGGACCATCAAGTAGAAGAACCACTTGTGTCCTCTACTCCCCCATGGGTGGAATCCATTACAGAAAATATGAAGGGTATTACTAGGCATTTGCATACCCTAGAAAGGGAAATAAAAAGTCTTTCTGAGCGCTTATGCACTCTCGAGGGTAACTCACAGATACATTGGGAACCGCCAGCATTTGAAAAGAAAAATGGACAGAGGGTCCATCAGTCAGTAGATTTCAAAACAATAAAAAATCTCAAAAAGGCAGTAATGACTTATGGGCCCCAAGCTCCTTTCACGTTGAGTATGCTGGAGTCCCTTAACAACCTTTAGCTTAACCCCCTCAGATTGAAAAATCTATGTAAAGCAGCATTAAGCAGGGGGCAATACTTGGTTTGGCAATCGCAATTCCAAGAACTTTGTATAGATGGCTAAAAGAAATGCAGCGACAGGATTTGGAGACTATAATATAGAAATGCTCACAGGAAAAGGGCAATTTGCAGACTTACAGGCTCAAAAAGATTATGACCCAGGTGTATATGCTCAGATAAACACAGCTGCCTTAGAGGCATGGAAAACAGTACAAGGACCTGGGGATCTACAAGGTAGCTTGTCAAAAGTGATTCAAGAACTAATGAGCCATATGCTGACTTTGCTGATTGACTTTTCAGAACTGCAGGTAGAGTGTTTGCAGATGTTGATCAAGCTATGCCATTAGTTGTTCAATTAGCATACAAAAATGCTAATAAATACTGCCAGGAAGCCATCAGGCCATGGAGAAATAAAAAAAATATTTTTGTATATATACAACTATGTAAACATATAAATGACGCCTTTGTCACAGGAAATGTGATTGCAACCTCAATGAGAGGTGCTTCCCCTCGAAATTTCACAAAGGCTAAACCTAGACATTATAATCAATCAAGATATTACAGGCAAAATTATCATAATCAATCAGGTTATTCTAGGCAAAACCCCAAAAGAGAAATAAGACCAAGCTCATACCGTGCCCAAGGCCGCTGCCCCAGGTGTAAAAAGGGAAATCATTGGGCCAATAAATGCTATTCAAAATTTGACATCCATGGAAATCCTTTATTCAGGAATTCAAAAAATGGGGCACTAGGCCCAATGACCCAGGGCCCACAAATATATTGGGCATTGGAGGAAGTGTATCCTCAAGCATCCACTCAGATGCTTCCCCGACACAGTCCCTACTACCCATCCACTTCCTCACCAGAGTAACAGGAGGAAATGCAGGATTAGACCTCTGTTCCACCGCCCGAATAGTGTTAACACCTGAAATGGAGGTTCAACTGATTTCCACAGGAGTCAGGGGACCTCTTCCCTCAGGGACTGTAGGACTTATTATCGGGCGAAGTCCTAGAAGCTTATTAGGTTTGCAAGTGACCCCAGGTGTAATAAACTCAGACTACAAAGAGGAAATAAAAATAATGCTTAGCTCACCCCAAAGTATAAGTACTGTTAATCAAGGAGATAGAATTGCTCAGTTGCTTCTCCTTCCCAATTTACATAATTCATTTAAAATGAGTATGCCTCAAAAAGGGAACAATAGAGGATTTTGTTCCACTGACTCAAGACCATGGCTTGCTGGGTTTGAGACTGTTCAAGGAGGCCTATATGTAAAATAAAAATCCAAGGAATAGAAATGGAGGGATTAATAGATACTGGAGCAACTCTTCCATTATTAATTTATGCCAATGGCCCAAGCCCTGGCCTCTGCAGAAAGCTTCAACCAGTTTAAGAGGCTTGGGATATAATAACCTCCCAGAAAAAAGTGCGGTAATTTTAAAATAGGAGGATGATGAAGGATATAAAGGAACGTTCCAGCCTTATGTTTTACCTAACCTACCGGTTACTTTATGGGGAAGAGATATTTTACAACAAATGGGAGTACACCTTGCAACCAAGCCTGCAGATGTTAAGTGTGAAAATCTACAGGTAATCTTAACCCTAAAAGAAATCATTATCATAAAGGAAAAAGACATTTTTCTTTGGGCCACTGAGAAAATAATTTTGAAAATACCATGGCTTTCTGATAAGCCAGTGTGGGTCCCTCAGTGGCCTCTATCTAAAGAGAAATTACAAGCGGCCCACCTACTAGTTCAGAAACAATTAGAAGCAGGACATATAGAACCTTCCACCTCTCCCTGGAATTCCCCCATATTTGTGATCAAGAAAAAGTCAGGAAAATGGCAATTGTTACATGATCTTAGACAAATTAATAAAACCATGCAAGTTATGGGCCCTACTCAACCTGGACTTCCTAGTCCTGTAGCTATTCCAAAAATTTCCATGTTATTAGTCTTGATATAAAGGATTGCTTCTTTTCTATTCCCCTACATCCTCTGGATGCCCCCAGGTTTGCTTTTTCAGTTCCTTCTATTAACAATAATGGCCCTGATCAGAGATATCAATGGAAGGTTTTGCCACAGGGAATGGCTAATAGCCCCACCATATGCCAAATATATGTGGACAAGGCTACCCAACCCATTAAAAATAAATATCCAAACCTCATGTGTCTACATTACATGGATGATATTTTACTGGCCCACCCTAATCAAAAAATCTTATTTAACATATTCAGTGACATGGTAGAAAATTTTAAAAAGTATGGATTATATATAGCAGAAGAAAAATTTCAAACCAGATCTCCCATATTATATTTAGGATTTAAAATCATGGATACTTTTGTTAGACCCCCCAAAATTTTAATAAATAAAGAACATTTAACCACCCTCAATGATTTCCAAAAACTACTGGGAGACATTAATTGGCTTCCCTCTACACTAAACCTCACTCTGGCCAACTAAAACCTTTATTTGACATCCTTCGCGGGGACCCTGAGCCATCTTCACCGCGAACATTGACTCCTGATGCTAGGAAACCTTTAAAATTAGTAGAAAAAGCCATCAAAAGAGCTCATTGTGATAGATTTGATTTAACTCAACCGCTGATGTTAATTAATATATCTTCACAATATACACCCACAGGAGTATTTTGGCAACAAGGGCCTTTATTATGGATACATTTGCCTGTCTCTCCTAAAAGTATAATTGAGTCTTATACCTTCATGGTAGCTAAACTTATCCTTCAAGGACTTAAGACTTCTACTAAAATATTTGGCATTCACCCTGCTACTATTTTTACTCCCTATTCATCATCACAGATTGAATATTTATGCTTCAATGATAATGAATGGGCTTAGCTAAATGCTTTACTTCTGCGAATTTTGATAATCATCTTCCTAAGATTCCTATATTATCTTTTTGTATTAATCATCCTATTATATTTCCACAGGTATTAAAAAATCAACCTATTCCTAAGGCATTTAATGTATTTACAGATGGGTCCTCAAATGGTACTGCTGCAGTAGTCACTAAAAAAGAAAATATAACTTACATAATTATACCCAAATCAGCTCAATTAGTGGAACTGGAAGCTGTGGTAAGAGCTCTGGAAAATTTTAGAGAATAGCCCATGAATATTTTTTCAGAGAGCAACTATATTGTACAAGCCATCCCAAAATTAGAGTTAGCAGGACCAATAGCACCTCATACTCCAGTCTTTAAATTGTTTTATCAAATACAAAAACTTTTCTGGGCAAGAAAAGAACCTCTATTCCTAGGCCATATTAGAGCACATACTAATTTGCCTGGTCCCCTCCATGAAGGTAATCAAAAGGCTGATGAACTTACAAAAAACAATATTTATACTTTCAGCCCTCCAGCAAGCTACTTTATTTCACTCCCAGTTTCACATCAACAGCACCCCTTGCAACGTAGGTTTAAATCACAAAGGAGCAAGCCAGAATAATTGTAAAAGATTGTAAATCTTGTATGACACATTTGCCCAATCCTCATTATGGTGTTAACCCTAGAGGATTAATGCCCAATCATTTGTGGCAGATGGATGTTTCTCATGAGCCAAGTTTTGGAAAATTGCGATTTATTCATGTTACATAGATACATGCTCAGGCATGATTTTTGCTTCCTTACATTCTGGAAAAAAAGTTAAAGATGTTACATCTCATTGTTTGCAAGTTTTTGCTGCATTGGGCATTTCCAAAATGCTTAAAACAGATAATGGCCCTGCATATACGCCCTCATCTTTCAAACAGTTTTGTGCAAAATTCAATATATCCCATAAAACAGGCATCTCATACAATCCTCAGGGTCAGGGCATTGTGGAAAGAGCAAACCGCACACTAAAAGTTATGTTATTAAAACAAAAAGAAGGAAATTGGAAAAGTCCTTGTGACAGATTGGCAGTTGCCCTGTTTACCTTAATTTTTTTAACTTTAGACTCTAATGGTTATTCTGCTGGAGACAGACATTAAAACACACACGAACAACATAAACCTTTGGTTTACTGGAAGGATGTTCTTTCAGGTACATGGAAGGGTCCAGATCCAGTATTAATTTGGGGGAGAGGATCTGTTTGTGTTTTTCCAAAGCATTAATCCTCTCCAATATGGATACCATCTAGATTAATAAAGCAGGTACCACATCAAAAGGATCAAGATGAAGTTGTTGAAGAATCAAGATTAATAAAGAAAGTACAAAATCAAGAGGACCAAGATGAAGATATGGAATGATTCCCTCAGAAAAGGTCCTTCAAAATATTTCACAACTTAAGTATCATTCATCCCAGCTGGGATGAGGAGATCTTTCTTTAGTGTGCACATAATTGTATTTTTTTTCTTTTTATACATGTCTTTATGTCTTACATCTGTCTACATTTCATGTTAATGTGACGTCACAAATATATATTTATATGTTTGTGCATCTGTCCAGTGTGACATCACAAATAACAAAGCGCTTATGAAAAAGAATATATATATATATATATGGATCCAAATAACTTTAATTCATTTTAGGTTAAGAGTATTCAATTTAGGTAAATAATTTTATAAATGAAGGTACTTTCAATTTTGATTTATAGGTGTCCCTGGGACTTCTCTTTAGCAAACAATATGACTAGTGCTATATAACCTGATATTTTGGTGTTTTGACATAAGATGGTATATTTGTTATTAACTTCATTTGCTTAATAGCTGATTAATTTCAATTATCTCAACAGGTAAAAGATTGCTGTGTATACAGAGACTCGAGGGTTCCAGCTAACAAATTATTTCTCCAAAGTGCCTTTAGCTTTTCTTTAATCTATCTTTAATACAGTCAATACCCTCAGTCTTTCTTAGTTTTGTTCTGAATATGATATTTTGCCAGCTTATGTTTGTGGGAGCTCAAACAACAATGTGTGTGAGCAGAAATCAACTTTAATTTTCTAATAATCTAATAATTCTATTTTTAAGTTTGACAACTCGACTCTTGACTCAGTGCTGCAATAACACTGTATTTCCTTTAATAATTGATGCTTGAGATTCTAGGTAGTGGGCCTTGAAGATTTGCCAGTGGCATTGTCTAGACATAAAAAAGAGGTCTGCTGCTACAGCTGCAGGGATCGCAGTCGCCGCAAGCATCCCTGCTGCTCAAGCATCAAACAACCTCACCAACAGTGTGGCCTCTGCTCTACATACATGGGGCCTCCTACATCAACGTGTTATAACAAATGGACATTTTTATCTTTCATTGTTTGAGGACTTTACGGGACAATGCCTTGTGGGTATTTGTCTAGGAAATTCACTGTGTTACTTGATGGAACTTAGGGCAGCTGATTTGTTTAAACAATTTGATATGGTATGCAATTTGGCTCATCACCAAAAGGCTTGTTGCCTTAAAGGCACACCATCTCCTCACAACTGGACGGCTGTGAGTCATCATACACAGTCGATCACTAAAGGGCTCCATTGAATGGCTGGTTAGCCAAAGACGGGTAAGATCCCCAGAGGGGGACAACCTAAGACAGGCACAGTTGCACGGGACAGTCTCATGTGGCCGAAATATCAACCTAAGAAAGGAGTCAAGGGCACAGCCTTGATTATCCAATGACAGATAAGAATGTTGGTTGCACTTAGATGTACTAGAACATCCCCTCTTTTAAAACAAAAGGGGGGAAATGCAGGAGCCCTGTTTGGGGAGATGGCTAAGATTGTGGTTGACTACGGGCCAAGGAGATGTTTGGCTGTTGCCGCCTTCTGTAGTCTCACGGGACTTGGCCCGAGATTTCACGGGACTTAAGCCAGATTGCTGATCGGGTCTGCACCATTTTGGTGGTTTGTGTGGTGCATGTTAAAGTTGTTGTTAGAGCCAGAGAAAAAAAAGTTATCAAAATAAAAAAGTTGTTTGTTTCCAGTTTGACTCTAAACTTCTTCCCGCGGCTTCTTTGCTCCAAGCGGCCATCGCTTCAGGTGGCAACACCCCTACATTAAAAAGCACAGGAGAAATGAGGACAAGGGGCCCCTACAAACAACAGCTTTCAAATGAAAAAACACAATATGTAGAGGTGGGGTACCTCGTGAAGACTGTCCACAGCATCACCGCACACTCTGAAGACATGCTGGGTTAGTGGCACACAAATGTCCACAGAGGCTGCAGGAAGAGACTGAAGACACCATGCAGTGGTGGAACAGGATGCCCAGGACCTCATCTGCTGACCTCAGCTACTCTGGACGGCCCATCCCGAACCGAGCTGCCACAGAGAGGCCCTGTGGCTGGCAGAGCTGGAGAGCACCCTGAGGACTCTGCAGCTACACTTTCCAAGTCCTGCCATGGCCAGTCCTGTGGCCTCAGCCTGCCCACCCATTCTTGAAGCCAGATTTTAAAATAGGTAGATGAGTGTAGTTAGAAAAATTGGGTCTAATATCGAGTCTAATAAAGAAATGGAGTCCACAAGGGAAATGGAGTTGTTCTGGATCCTAGGAAAACCAGAACAATCCCAGGGGAGATTAGATTATCAATGTCCACCAGGACAGGGCCCATCCTAAATAATGTTAATAAAACAGCCCCCAGCAAACAGAGGGATGCTAATCAACTTGCCCTAAGCCCTTCCTGCGAGACCACTCTTCCCCACCCACCAAGGGCCCACCTGTGTCACAACTTTTGGCTTTTCTGTCCCAGGCAGGACAGAAAGAGGTAAACAAAAAGAACAAAAGAATACTTTAGATATAAAAGGGAAGACATTCCCTTTTCATGGATTCCAGTTTTCTGGGTCCCCTTCTCCCTCAGGGTGAAGACTTTTTCTGCTGTCCTTTAAAAAAAGCCTTTCTTTTCCACTCTACCCTTGCCTCATCATGCTTCTTCGATGTCATACTTCAACATTCAGGGAAGCAAAGATTCATCAAGGTAAACCACGGCAACATTCTCAGGGTGCCCGCGTGCACTCACCATGTCCCGGCCTGCAGGGGTGTGGTGTCCTCCCCACGGCTCTTCCAGCCTCTGTTCAGGACTTAAACTGAAGCTCCTGGCACAGTGCACCCAGAGACTGGTGCACTCCGGGACAAACACCTGATGAGGATGTGGAAGCCCCACCCCTCTGCACAAACTTTGTGAGGATTGGACAGTGCTTTAGTTCTGCCTCCAGGCTGAGCCTAGTGAGCCTGTCCTCTGAGTGACACTTCATTGCATCCAATCAAGGAATGGAACAGGCCAGAGTGACAGGTTTGTGGCTGCTGTTTACCCCATACCCACAGCCTGGGTGCTGAATCCATGGGGTGCTTTGATACTGGGTCTCATCACCACTCTTATTTTGTATTTTGGAACATTTTAGATAAATTCCAGGACAGCAGGCTACACTTGACAGGTACCTTGGACAGGCCACACCTCCCAGGTGCCTTAAACTGGCCACACCTTGTTGGATTCCGGGCAGAGAGGCTGCGTCTCCCAGGCAGATGGCCACACCTCCCCAGGTACTTTGTGAAAAA